>APFE031101102.1:57242-81831 GCA_000404065.3 Pinus taeda
TTTTGAAGTTTGACATGGAGAGCAGAGGTATAAGGCTTGACAAGGAGGATAATATGACTATTGATGGAGCCATATTAACTGTAGATAGTCATGGTGACAAATTTCAGTGTAACAGTGTCCCAATAGATGGGATCACATGTGCGCACACAACAAAATCCATACTCCTGAATACCCGTGCATAGGAAACCTGCAAATTAGTGATGAGCTACGAGAGATATTCATAGTTCTGGATATGACTCCAGATGTGTGCCTTCAGCTCGACCGCTCTGGGCTTCATCATCTTGGGTAGGTGTAACGGAGCTCCCTTGTATCTCATTTTCCATGTTTGCATGTAGTCGAAAAGAGTATGCATGTTTGACAAGATATGTGCTCTCATAGCACATCACTGCTGCCAACCATTGAGATGAACAACTCCCTTATGCACGGTACCAAACTTGGAATACAATGCCTGCATGACTATCTCAAGGGACAATACTTCATCCAGTATCGCCTTCTTCAACTCTTCTCATGCGGATGCTGTAACCAATTCTCCTCCTTGCTTGGTTGTCTGTAACTCCTTATTCATTCGCTCGTTCTCAGCTATCAAGAAGCAAACACTCGAGATAGTGGCTTCGACATATGCTCTGGTAGCATCGGCCAATGTGTTGGATGCTTGCGCATGTCAGACATGATCACTCATTCTTAAAACTGCGTAGGAGATGTGTTGTCATCCGGAGTAGACACTTTGCGTGACTGTACAACTCTATGCTGTGACTCATCGAATGATATGTTGTGCATATCTCCTTCCAGGTTGTCTCCAAGGATCTCAGTATCTCCTCTTCTTGGGACTTTCTCTGCTTCTGAATCCGATGAAGCTAGTGGGTCGACCTCTTGGTAGTAAGGAATGAGGTTGATGTCTTGCTCTAACTCTTGTTGCTCCATATTTGTATCCATCT
The DNA here is from genome assembly GCA_000404065.3 of Pinus taeda. Taxonomy (NCBI): domain Eukaryota; kingdom Viridiplantae; phylum Streptophyta; class Pinopsida; order Pinales; family Pinaceae; genus Pinus; species Pinus taeda. The sequence goes on from APFE031101102.1 coordinate 58,178, forward strand.
GCTCAAGTGATTGTTCAATATCTTGAGTGAAGTCCTTCTCCTGCGACTGCTCACCATGTCTACTTGGTGCCAACTGTTGGGATGAGTCTACTATCTGTACGGGCATAGTTTCATCTATCTTTACAAGTTGTGCCCCCTGTTGTACCTGTTCTTGTTGTGCTTCCTTCTCTTGTCCATGCAGATTTTGTTCCTTCCGTATTTTCTCCTTCTACTCATGCAACTCCATTGTTTACCCCATCCTTGGTTTTTATCTCTGCCTTTATGTGGTCCTTCTATCGCATTGTTGCCTCTTTGCCTCTATTTCCAAAGCTGCTTTCTGCACAAGTGGGTCTGCTCAGAACTTGCAGCTTTGTTCCGCCTCTGTGTTGTTGACAATATTTCTCTTGCCTTTGTCGCACGCCAGTATGTTTACCTCTACTGCTACTACTCTCTTGGATTCTGCTTTGCTAACCATTCCATAATGATGTCGACCGACTCATTGGGCCTAGAGAAGTTGTAACAATAACTCCATGGGTCTTCCTCCCCCTAGTGACATGCCATGTGGATCCACTGAAACTGTACTCTTGTGCAATGATATTTCACAATACAATGCAGGTCATGTGGATTGAAGCTTTGAACGTCGAGAGGATATTTCGTGATCTCCTCTGTTTCAACATCTGCATGCTTGACGTTTCGTATCTCGTACAACCTGATCCGCCACGGAAGAGTGGGCCAAGGTGCATTCTTCTTCCAGTGAAAACTAACTGATATTCATACCGAGATGTGGTATGATACTTCTTGCATGACGTGTTTGTCCATGGAGAAAAACATGCATAGGCTTCTCCATGTTGTCCATTCGTATGAAGGTGTCGGACGGTGAGGCATACCAATCCGCTATGTCAACCAGTGCCTCCATTGCTTCCTTCAACATGCAAGGTGGATCCTGCTCAAATATCATCTTGTACACCAAAGTGACAAAATGATCTGACAACTGTGTGATAAATCCTCTGAAGCTGCATTCGGAAAATAGTGTACAATAAGTGTTGACAGAAGTTTCCGTCGATGTCCATCCCCACTTCATGCCCGAGAACTACTAATGGCATGGATTACATCCAAGATGTAAGAGGACATGTACATTTCTACTTGCTGACTTTTGGGCAACTACCGAGCTCTTATGACCTATTCCTTTAGCTTGTGAGTCAACATGTCAGATCAGTTGCATGCTTTGCCTCCATTGGCTAGTTGGTCCAATGCAATCACCCAACTTTGTGAGAAGGTCTTCATGCTCCTGGCCATACAACGGACATGCAAATATGACCAAGTATTGATATGCCTTCTACAATATCTTCATCTTGTAAATCTGGTTGGGTGTCATCATGAATTTGGCTGGCTCCTTTACCCAGTCCTTCAAGATATCCTTGGAGTTAGCATTGTTGCTGGGTATGTTGAAGGGTGTCTCCATGGTGATCATTGGCTTCGAAAAATGGTACATCTATTGATAATCCTATGCCCTGAAGGTAGAAATCTCTGTCTTGCTGACACTGCTCAACGTCATCGTCTCAGGATCAATGTGCGAGACAATCCAATGTATCATGTCCACACATGGGAATGCGGGACACCTGCATGCAATCTGGTACAAGTCAGGCTTGTGAATGTTCACATAGACTTGGAAGTCTTCAATATCTTCCCCAAATGTGTCTAAGAATGAATCATTGACCTCTTTCCATTTCAACTTGATGTCTTTGTCTATGATCAGCTTGGTGTCTTCATAGATCATAAAACTAATACACACTCACTCAACTGTTGCTCCAGTTGTGCTTCCGTCGATGTCCTTTGACCCTGCTCTCTTAGAGGCCATTCATCTTGAACTCATGAGAGGTGGACGAATAATTGTTGTATCTGGACACATGGCGACATGCATGGAAAGAAATTTGTCAGTTAAAACCAAAGAAGACTTGAGGGATGACATGCGACATACCTAAGGACTGACTGGCAAGGATTGCACAATTTTCACTGGGAGGTCGGGAGACTGACTGTCGGAACTACGCAAAAGGTAGTCCTAACTATCGGGAGGTTGGTTGACTGCTGGAATTGCACAATGTGCAATCTAGATTCGCCTGCTAGGTGTTGAGATTGCACAATGCACAATTTCAACTAGCAAGTGATGCAATCCCAGGGGCTGCATTGCACAATTTTCTGGGCCAGTAGTCACTACCTCTCATAATTGCACAAGGAAAGACTAGAGGGAAGTCACTGGTTAGAATTGCACATTTTTTGGGAGGAAGGCAGAGCCTTCCCTCTCAGAATTGTGCAATGTTGTCTTGGTGAGGCAGAGTTAGGGCCAAGGTTGCCCAAACCCACCGACGGGCAACTGAAAGCAAATGAAGATGTGAATACATGGTGATACTAAGTGTAAGCAAGAGTGAGTGATCATGCATGAAAAAAGTGAAAGAAAGATTCAGAAAACAGAACAACATGCATGTGTGTGAAACAAGTCTCCTAACCGGTGACTATTCGTGCAAAATAGTGTCATGCATGTGACAACACTGAGATGCTAACGAAAATTGAAATGGTGCTTTTCCAAGATAACATGCATGCAAATGACAACAAGCATTCACAGAAATCAAGCAAACAACACTCACATAAGCCAAAACACAAAAAGTGACAGAAATACTACAAAAGACAAGTTAAGCAGACTTACTTGGAGATAGTTGAGTTGGATGTGTCGAAGACTCCTGAATGTGTTGTGGGAAATAGTTGAGCTGGGATGTGTCGAAGACTCCTGAAGCATCGAATAAATAAGTTTGAGGCTTATGACACACATGCCACAAATCTAGGAAAAAGTGACACTTGGAGAAAAGTTTCTAAAACGATATTTGCATGTAACCTCAAGCTGCTAAAATAGCTCCCTAAAATATAGGGATTATTTTTGCATGTTGATTTTTTCTATTTCGGGAAAAAGAAGCCCATGCATGAAAGTCAATTTTTCTTGGTCTCAAGTGGAATTGGTCAACCTGAGGGCACATGCAACAGGCTGCTTGCCTGAGGGGAAATTTTTCGCAATTTCTAGGATGAAGTTGGGCTGGTCGTTTAGAGGGATAACGCAATTTTTGGGAGGATTAGTTGACTGCTACCCAGAATTGGGCAATTTCTGGGCTGAGCAGCATTATTGGGCTAGATTGCACAGTTTTCACTAGGAAGGTTGTTTGACAGGATTGCGTAGTTTTTTAGCCTAGTTGGCTGCTAGCCAGATTTATGCAATTTCTGGAGGGAAGGTTGGTTCCCCTCTAGAATTGCGCAATTTTTTGAGGGAGATACCCAACCAAAAGTTGGACCAAGTCTGGAGTGGTAGCCTGTGAGGGGAGTGAAGCAAGCTATCATGCATAGGCTAACAAGCTGCTAGAAAACCACTAGAGCTCATGTACTTGACAGTGCAAGACATGCTGTTGAGGATGGTTGGTAGGGAGGCTCCAAAATGAAGCTAAGGAAAAATTTTGGATGGTGGCTGTAGCCGCTACAACAAGACACTTCGTGGCATAGTGTCTAAATTCATGAAATTTGAAGCATTTAATTTTGGACAAATATTTCTTCTTACCCCCTTGGCTGGATTCTAGTTTGTTTTGAGATTTCTTCCCTTTTCCCTTATTTTCCTTTCCAACCAATGCAAATTTTTATTCATCCTCACCCTTGGATGAAGTCCCATCTCTAGTATTCTACCTTATTTCCTCCTATACCAAATCAGACCAAAATCACACCATAAGCATTCCTAATTCAGTAGTTTCTCCCTCCCATTCACCAAATCTTCGTAGGTATGCCATCTTTTGGGAAGGCCTAGGAGTGCTAGGATTACCGAGTCATCTTTTGCAACATTAACACCAAGCCCACCAAGTTCATCACAGACTTGCATGAATCTGCTTAGATACTATGAAATAGTGTCATTCTTCTACATCTTGATATTTCAAAGTTTATCCATGAGCGCCAGCTTCCTATGGTCACTACTATTCTCAAACAATTTTGTCATTGCTTTCCACATTGTGAATGGACTTTCTTTCCCATGGAGATTTGAGACAATGTGGTCTCATACTTCCTCCAAAATTATTCTCCTCACCTTGGCTACATCTTTCTTCCACTGAACACTGTTATGGGAATTAGATGCATGTCATCTTGCAATGTTTGTCTTGACATATTCTATCAATCCCTTGTCATCCAACACCATATTGATGCAATCCTTCCATGCAATCAAATTAGAGTTTCCTTTCAAGGCATACTCTAGTCTCGACTTGTTAAAGGTCATATTCCCAAATCCGTAGAGATCCTGCTACACTAAACTGCAAAATCAATCCTCCTGAGAAATAACTTCGAAATTCCTGCTATAACGTGAATCCTTCTCTGGTACCATGTGGAAATTATGGTGTAGATTTGCAAGCGCTCATGGAATTTTAATCAAAATCACAAGAAACAAACCTACTCTACTGCTCTACAGAATTTAATTCACAATTTAGAACATCAATCACAAACCTGCAATGAGAAATAACACGCATGCACACAATATTTTTCTAGGGGAAAGTAGTCTTCTAAAAACCCCTTTGCCTGTTTGCATTAATCTGATGAATAGAGATGTACTACAATTTTTTTTCTCAACTAAGAAAAATTATAAGTGAATAACCTATCTCTCTACTCACTGAGAATTGCTAACCCATGCTTAATCAATTTTTTCCTCCACTTTAGCCCCCATTTCCTTGTGTAATTCTTGATGAATTAGGCCCTTGTTATTTTAGGAAATTCCTCAAAAATGATTGCGCAATTCCCAAGGTTGATCATCCGATTGCATGCAACACCTATACACTCAAGACTAGTCTACAATTGATGTTACACTGCTTTGGAATCTCCACCATAGCTGGGGAGCTCAAATTCTCTGCATGCACTAGTTGTCTTGAGTTGATTGATCATTTAACTAGATTATCATTGAGTTTGAATGAAGTCTCATTGCACAATTGACCTTCTACTAGTTCCTTCAATAGTTAGAATTAGTTTAATTGAAAACAACTTGAAATAACTGACCTTGATTGCTACAAATTAGCAATCACACATGCTTAATTGAACTCTAACTCCTCTAACTCGAATTTACTAAGCTAACTGAGTGACAAGAGCCATGTCACCTCAATTAACTGCATCCAAGTTGTCTGATGATGTGGAATTTCGAATTTTCTCAATTTTATCAAGGCAAAGTCAAATTGAGACTTGCTTGCTGTATTTTTCTACAGATGGTGAGATGTTTGTGAGTCAAGTGAAGTATCCCTCTTAAATACTTCAGAAATTTCACATGGAGAACTGCAAGCCTATGGAAACACCTCTGGCTACAAATTGGAGGAAGGAGAGTGCTTCTTCAAGGGAGGCAGTAGATGTTTCCCCCTACAAACAACTTGTGGGATCCTTGATGTATCTTGTGAACACAAGGCTAGACATATGCTATGTAGTTAATCAATTGAGTCAAGCCATGATGAAGCCGGCCAAGATGTATTGGAAGGAAACAAAGCATGTGTTAAGATACCTCAGAGGCACAACCAAGTATGGTTTATGGTACATGAGGACAGAGGAAGTGAAGCTCCAAGGTTTCACTATGCAGATTCGATAAGGAGTCCATCAGACAAGAAAAGTACTTCAAGTGCTATCTACAGTGTTGAGTCTATAGCTATTTCTTCGTATAGTAGGAAATAGACATTTGTGGCACTCAACTTGGCAGAGGTTGAATACATGGTTGCAATTCAAGCAACATGTGAGGCCATATGAATGAGGAAAATACTTGTGGGTTGTTTCAATTAGGAGATGGATCCAACAATGATTTATTGTGATAATTAGAGTCATATCAAACTCGCTAAGAACCCAATATTTCATGACAGGTCCAAGCACATTGATATCAGGTACCATCACTTGTGAGATTGTGAGTAGAGGAGAATTATGATGCTACGGTACATTCCAACTGAGGAGCAACATGAAAATATCTTGACAAAGGCATTGTCAAGAGGAAAATTCAAATTCCATAGGTGCAGGATAGGGGTGGTGCAAGATCCCTTTCTTGCTAAGAGAGAGTGTTAGAAATTGTAGCAAGAAAGGATAAATTTGACTTGTTCCATAGTCAAATTAAGTAATTCAATTTTCCACATTAGCAAGATGAATTGGATGGCAGTTAGCTAGAGTGACATGGTCTTGTCTACTAGTTAACTCACTAAATTTGAGTTTTAGGCTTGGAGTAGAGTTGTGCATGTGATGATTGCTAAAATTTAGTAATCTAGTTAAGTTATTTTCAGTTGAACTTAGTTAACTGAGCTCAAGTCATTAGTTGAGTCAGTTGAAGATCAATTGAGTAGTTATGATTGTTGTTAACTCACTAATCTCTTAGTTAACTAATCAATCAAACAAAAATAGCCCATACATGCATGGAATTCGAATTTCCTAGTTGGAGTGGAGAAAAAGGCACATTGTAATCATCATTTATATACTAGTTGAGTGCATAGGTTTGAAAATTAAGAAGGTGATCAATTCCCTTGGAATTGTGCAAGGAAATAGGGAATTCCCCTATTATTTAGGAGCTCAATTTCTCTTGAATTTCACAAGGAAATAGGAGGAAGTTGGAGCCTTGAATTAGCTAAGTGTTGGTCAGAGCAGGAAAATCAACATGAGAATAGGTTACAACACAGGGTGTGCTTCAAGGTCGAAGCAAGACATTGTAATAGTTTCTCATTCTCATCTAATTAGTGAAAAGAAACAGAGGGGTTTTCCCGAGTTGGATTCCCTTGTAAAATCATTGTGTTCTTATGGTTTTGATGATTGCGTGTCATTGCATGTGTTTCTAAATTGTGATTTCCATTCTGCAGAATCATAGAAGAAATTGGTAATCTCTTGTTTTTAGTTTAGATTCATTAGTAGTAACAAATTTATATTAATTTCTACATGTGGGATAACTCGTGGTGCTGCCTAGGCATCTATGTAGCCACGTAGAGTCCATGCCACCTAACTCCACATCCCCTTTTCTCCCTATTCTTTATCGATGCCAGGGTGATGTCACCTTTCCATGTGGTCTCCTCTAACAATTCCATGTGTCATCCGAAAACCAACCCCTCTGTCACCCAAGAGGGTTATTCCTACTTTTCATGTGTCATGTTGACAATGTGCCACATCAATGGTCTTGTCACGCCATCTAATCCACGTCCTCTGGAATCTCATGTGGAGTCCACGTAGCCTTACCCAATCTTCGTGGCATTTGTCACCTTTTCCTAAATCGAGGAGTCCCACAAGGTTGAGCCCTTTGTGAAAATTTGTGTTTTTACATTCATGGATGGAAGGGACTTTTGTTGTACTCTCCGTCAATTGTGCCCAAGATAAAAAGTAACTCAATGGAATCCTGACGCTAAACAGAAGGCGTTACCACAAATTTTCCCATCTTTGGATGGAAGGGACTCCTGTCGCGCTCTCTATCAATTGCACTTGAGTCTTGAAAGTATTCAACCGAATTTGAGTGTTGGATGGAAGGCATCATCATGAATTTTACTAGTCTACGTTGCACCTTCTAACTATCGCACTTATTTAAGGAGTTATCACTTAGCTAAGGGGCGGAAGCACAAGATTAGCTCTAATTGCTTAGATTAATGATAAACCTTCCATTAAGTTAATCATGATGATTAATATTAATACAAAATCCGCTTCTTGAATACAAGCCCCACTGGTAGCTTATCCAGCCCCAAATGTCTAGTCTAATTCTCTACAATACTCATACTTAGAAAACTTAAGGATCTCAAGGATCTACCCAAACTTCCCCCAAGGCGAAGTGTTACTCATAACACTAACGTCTACAAGAATGATGCCTCCATTCTAGATTGACATACAAGACATTATGCATAGCCGTGATATACCAATGAAGCAATTGACATGTCTGCTACCAGGCACAAAAACAAGCCAAACCATGGCCAACACTACTCTATGAATTCAAGTACAATAGCACATATTTGACCACATATTGGATCCAAAAAAATCTCCATCAGATATATTGATGAAACATACATTTCATCATAAAGACAATCAACAATCTCTAAGCAACAAAGATCCATGATATCCATGGCAATACCAAACAATGGAATTCACACATTGTAACAATTTAATTGAGCACATCATGCATTCATACATAACTATGGAAATAGCTCTGCAACACAGGAACACATCTACAAACACAGAGGCCTCAAAGGCCCTCATAACCATGAGAACATATGGATAACATCTAATCGGAGACAACTAGGAACATCACATTCCTCCATGAACAATGCATAACAGGTTAGATGAGACATATTAGACGACCATGCAAATTTATGTAAACAACTCATGATCTTATAGAGATTACAACAACCTTTCTAAGCTAGAGCTATCCCATATATATAACACATAAAACAGACTACCAATGAGATCACCCACACATAGTCACAACAATGAGCTACCTTAATACAATATCCCTAGCCTGAATACAAGTCCCATTGCTAGCTTATCGAGTCCCAAATGTCTAGTTTGATTCTCTGTGATACTCAGAAAACTTATGGATCACAAGGACATGCCCAAACTTTCCTAAAGGTGAAGTGTTACTCAAAACATTTACATCTAAAAGAATGATGCCCTCATTCTACACTAACACCCAAGACATTATGCATAGCCATGATATACCAATGAAGCAATCAACATGTCTTCTACCAAGCACAAAAACAAGCCAAACCATGGCTAACACTATTGTATGAATTCAATTTAAATAGAGCATATTTGACCACATAATGGATCCAAAACAACCTCCACTAGATCTACTAATGAAACATACATTGCATCATAAAGACAATCAACAATCTCTAAGCAACAGAGATCCATGATATCTATGGCAATACCAAACAATGGAATTCACACATTGTAATAATTTAACTAAGCACATCAAGCATTCATACATAACTATGTAAATAGATTTGCAACACAAGAACATATCTACACACACAAAGGCCTTCAAGCCCCTCATAACCATGAGAACATATAGATAACATCTCATCAGAGACAAATAGGAATATCACATTCTTCCACGAGCAGTGCATAATGAGTTAGATGAGACATATTGAACAACCATGTATATTTATGTAAACAACTCATGATCTTACATAGATTACATCAACCATTCTAAGCTAGAGCTATCCCATATACATAACACATAAAATGGACTGCCAATGAGATCACCCCCACACATAGTCACAATAGTTAGCTACCCTAATACAAAATCCCCAACCTAAATACAAGTCCCACTAGTAGCTTAACCAACCCCAAATGTCTAGTCCCATTCTCTATGATACTCAGAGTTAGAAAACTTAAGGATCTCAAGGACTTTCCAAAAATTTCCCCAAGGAAAAGTGTTACTAAAAACATTGATGTCTACTGGAATGATGTCCTCATTCCACACTGACATCCAAGACATTATGCATAGCCATGATATATCAATGAAGCAATCAACATGCCTGCTACTAGGCTAAAAAACAAACCAAACCATGGCTAACACTACTTTGTGAATTCAAGTAAAGTAGCACATATTGACCACATAATGGATCCAAAACTGTTGAAGAAAGTGTAACTAGGTTCAGTATTTACAAATGTAATTTTGATATTTGTACTTGTCAAGAAAAAGAAACATTATTGTTGTAAATTATAAGAATGAGTTTATCGCTCATTCCATAGGTGTAGGAAAATCAAAGACATGTGAAGATCTCTTCTTGAGTACATATGTAAAATGTATACAAGCCTAGAACAACCCTCCAAGACAAGCACAATCCTCCAAGACAAGGACGAATAAGTCTGCCTGCAAAATGATGAAGAAATCAATTAAGTCAATCTCAAGATATATATTGAAAAACAGTCATGTCAGCTCGGTTAATGTGACATATCTATTCATAACTCAAGTCGGCTTACCCATAGGACAAACCACTATATATACCCAATAGGGTTTGCGCAAAAAAGAAAGGACATAACTCAGATTTCTTTGAGATTCTTCATGGGTACAATTACAGGATCTCAGGATATCAAAATACAATTACAGTGAGAATGATTTCACAATCTCAAAAGGCATCAAGCTCTTTAGATGGATGACATAAATATAATCTCAATGATTTCATCGTAACTAAGTCTCGGTAAGCACAACAATGTGTAGTTTCTCAGCATACAATCTCGATGGGCACTCAGTCTCGGTGAAGGAAGAGGATACACTGTCTCGACATTCCTGTGATCATGGTTTCAACGCAATTACAATCTCAACCTTATCTCTGAGTCAACGCATAGCTAATACAGTTTCTCTCCTGGCATAATTACAGTCTTGGATTAATTATGATCACATCGTATTCGTTATGATGTGACTCAACTATAATACTATGTCTCGATGTAATAAACAGTCACAACATACCTATAGCAATGAAGATCTCAATACATGAAGGAAACATAGCCAGAGACTCGGCATATATATAACAAGGTTACACTCTATATCAGCAAGCATTCTGGATGGTGGTGATCATAACTTTAGTCATAATCCTTAGGTCATAATCTTAACAAATATCTCAATAAAGAAGAAGTAATGGTATAGGTACTACAACAGTAATGGAAATCTCAGTGATGCAGTAAAGTTGCCTTTAGTGTTGCAACAGTAATGATGATCTCACAACTAGAAGAGGATTGGTGTCTTGGTCTTAGAGTGGCCTGGCAGGTTAAGGATTGTGGTCTTGGTATTCGTCAATTGGAATCACTCTAAGAAAAAAATTGTGCGAGTTTTTCTCTCCAAGAGGGAGAGGTTTTGGCCCTGGAAGCATGCCAACACCTCGTGTTCTTGTCTCCTTGTTTTTGGTAGAAATTTGATGAACTAAGAAAACACACTCTAATAATAACAAGTGAAGACTATGAAGAAAAGTTAAAAACACCTCACGAATAGTTATCAAGATAAGAAGAATCTCACTAACTATAACTACCCTATATTCTTCAACATGGTATCAGATCTATGGTACAGTGAAAGAAACGGCTGAAAAGAGACATTTCAAGGATCAAGATTCTAGCAATGCATCAAAGCAAGATGAAGGACATCCAGATCTACATTAAAGAAACAAACACAATGCTAGTCCAGTCTCAACGCAGTCATGATGATGTGGTGTCAATAAAAAGAATGCCACTGAAAAATTCAGAAATGAGAAAGATGCCACTTCAAAGACATCAGCTTTACTTAAGTCATAACATGACAACAATCTTAGAAATCTCCTTCTCTAATATACCATAGTTTTGATAATGCTTTAGTATCAACCCATGATGATGCTCTAGTCTCAGCCTATGGTGACGCTACAATCTCTGCCTAACCTACCATAGTAAGAAAGGTCTCACTGTTTCAATGTCATCAAAGTTAGATGAAATGATCCTCTAAAGGTCTGAAGTAACCAAGTAAGTATTAAAGTAAAAAAGTCAAAGGTACGTATGGATCTCTAAGATTAGCTAGTTTAATTTATAGCCTTCAGATAATCCTTTTGATTCTAAGAAAGTTTAGATATGAATAAATTAAATTGATCATATATATTTTAGAAGAAATCTAACTTGAAAAATGAAGGCATATTCTTGGTACCACAATTTTGCTTGAAAGAATATATTGCAGGTCACTATTAAGGACTTGCTAAAAGATCAAGGAGTATGAAGGAAGGCATCACAAAGGTTTGTCAAAAGTCACAGGTATGTCTATTATAAAGTTTTTTTTATTCTCTTTGTCAAATCCTATCTACACTACTAATGCTCATCTTGTTCAGATATCTTGAATCATAAAATATTCTTGTTTGAGGTAATTCTTCATCCGATGAATCTACCACCCTATTCACCTCTAAATTGTTTGAATGAAAAGAACCTTGAAAGGTTCTTTGGAAACCCTAACCTAAGAGAATATTGAGAGGATGTCAATCCCTAAGCCTTCTTAAGAATATTAATGATAAAAATTGCTACACTGATTGACATAAATTGATGATGTGTGAAACCCTAAACCTAATTAGGGTTATCAATGAATAAATTCCTATACTGGTTGATTTATTGATAATGTCGTATTTGAGTTTTTGATATGATCATGGAAGCTCTAACCTATTAAGGCTAAAATCTTGAATCATTGAAGTTTTGATGGAATAAGGATTTTCTTTGACAATGAATCAAAACCCTAAGTTTTGGTTAGGTCTACAATCAAAATCCATGCCATGAAAATTCCTAGGAATGAAACCCTAGGTACATGTTTCTTTTCCTAGCTTAGTCTTGGTCAATGTTTTTGCTAACTATATAATGTGTCTATACATGACAACTATCTCCTAGAAATATGTTCTGATCAAATTTTCTAAAGACTATGGGATCTAGGGTTTGATAGTCAAGCCCTAGCCAGAGTTTGAAATCTTTGGGATGATGAGTGAAATCTAAGGTTTGTAACTAAATCCTAGTAATGATTAAATTGTCTAGTATGTGTATTCATCTGAACCTATAAATTATGTGCTGAGAATTTATAGATGGAAAATCTACGGTTTACCTCAAACCCTAGTAAGAAACTCCTTATATGTTGATAATTGATTGAAAATCTAGGGTTTACATCAAACCCTAGTAAAAGCAATTCATGTTGATAAAATCTAGGGTTTACCGAAAAACTCTAGTAGATAGTCTATCATATGGTTTCTCAAGTTATTTAATCATGATTGAATTGTTGATGACTTAGGGTTTGTATCAAACTTGGTCTAGATGATTGAAGTAATTAAGAGTGAAATCCCTTGCTGATTATGAAAATTATAAAATTATGCTTCCGCTACTATAAAGTTTTTGTTATGACCAATTCGTGCTTCTACAGAATTGGTTTGTACTTGTTGTCAAAGTGGTGCAGGTACATCATATTGGTAAAGAAGCTAGTAAAGGAAGTTGACATGATCAACATGAGATCAAGTTAGATGTTGGAAGAAGCCTGTATGACCTAAAGGTAAAATGAGGTATGTATGCTTGTATTTTATAATGTCGTATGGTTGCAGGTAACATGGATCACTACTTCTATCTTAAGAAGCATGATCAAGAGAAAAAGGATCTCTTACTTTGAAAAGATGCAGAAAAGAAAAAGTCACACTAGATGAAATCAACATAATATATTCTCATATAAAGTATGAGGTGGTTGACTACGATTACAAGAACTCTGATTAGTAACCCTTGAGAATGGAATGAGTGGGGAAGGAAGAGATTGTGAGCTATGCAACCATGATGAAGGCAATCAACATCCAAAAGATCAAGAGGACTTGACTATAAAATCTCCCAAAAAGATATGAAGGCTCTGATGGAAAAGATGTAGACCCTTGGTGATGGATATCTTTGGGAGATGTGTCAACATGAATGCAAGATGTTGATACCTACTGAAACATGTCATGATGAAGAGCCACCTAGTAAGGTACAATTTGATTTAATGATATATTTGATTTCTTTAATAGTATCCAGATAAGTTCATGTTGGGCTACTGACAAGTACAACTAGAATTCATGTGATGAATGGAAGAAGCATGACGAGAAAGAAGTAGTCATATGACGAAGGTTACAGATATGAAGAGGGCCACTTCCCATGGAGAAAGGAATGACATGATGAACCAAGGAGGAAAGTGATCAATGATTGTTTCCCTACAAGAAAGAAGCTCAACTAACTTTCATGACATCAAGGAGAGAAGTTGATCAAGAAACTGGAGAACCCACGAAGAAGAAGTTGCTGATGTATAGAAGAGTCCCTACCTAAGAGGGAGCTCTGATAGGTCTCTGATCAAGAAGGAGCTTGGATTGGATCACCCCTGATTAAAAAGGAGTGGCAATTGTGTTTTTCTATTTCATGTGTCATGTACTAGACCAGGACTAACAACCATAGGTCTAGGTTAAGGCCATGAATGGTAATGTAGACACATGATAGAAACAACATTCTTGTCTTCATTTTAGAAGAAAGAATGAAGGATTGGGTAATCATCTAGCATTTGATACTCTTTGAGGATGTGTAGGGCATCCAAGACAAGAGTAGGAAAGAGGATAGATATTCTTTGAGGGTTGGGAACCCAAGACAAGAATAGTCCTAGAAGGTCATACTCAGTGAACACCTGGGTGGGTATGTACCTAGAGACAATGACTAAGGTGTCTATAAGTCATTGGTATCACCAACATTGTGCTCTGATCTTATGAGAGATAGAGTTGTTAGTCAAGGCCTTGCTATGAACAATGTTGGTTACTATGATGCTATATAGATGGGTTGCTAATCTGATTCTTCTTATGAGAAATTCTTCAAATTGAGAATGATCAAGTACCATTATAAATACCTCCCTAGTTGAGAGGGAGCATTGAAGAAAGTGTAACTAGGTTTGGTATTTATAAATGTAATTTTGATCTTTGTACTTGTCAAGAAAAAGAAACATTATTGTTTTAAATTATAAGAATTGAGTTTCTTGCTCATTCCATAGGTCTAGGAAAGTCAAATACATGTAAAGAGCTCTTCTTGAGCACACATGTAAAATGTATGCAAGCCTAGAACAACCCTCCAAGACAAGCACGAAGAAGTCTGCCTGCAAAATGATGAAGAAATTAGTTAAGTCAGTCTCAAAATATATACTAAAGAACAGTCATGTCAGCTCAATTAAAGTGATATATCTATTCATGAACTCAAGTCGGATTACCCATAGGACAAACTGATATATATACCCAATAGGGTCTGCGCAAAAGAGAAAGGACATAGCTCAAATTTCTCTAAGATTATTCGTCAGTATGGCTACAGGATCCTAGACTATTAAAAGACAATTACAGTGAGAATGATTTCGCAATATCAGAAGGCATCAAGCTCTTCGAATGGATGACATAAAGACAATATCAATGACTTCATCGTAACTAAGTCTCGGTAAGCACAACAAAGTGTAGTATCTCGACATACAATCTCGGTGGATACTCTATCTCGGTGAAGGAAGAGAATACACTGTCTCGGCATTCCTGTGATCACAGTTTCAACGCAATTACAATCTCAACATTATCTCTGAGTCAACACATAACAGATATAGTTTCTCTATCAGCATAATTACAGTCTTGATTAGTTATGATCACATCGTATTCGTTATGATGTAACTCAACTATGATACTCTATCTCGATGTAATAAACAATCACAACAAACTATAACAACGAAGATCTCAATACATGAAGGAAACATAACTAGAGACTTGGCATATATATAACAAGGTTACACTATGTATCAGCAAGCGTTGTAGATGATGGTGATCATAATTTCAGTCATGATCCTCAGGTCATAATCTTAACAAAGATCTCGATAAAGAAGAAGTAATGGCCTTGGTACTACAACAATGATGGCAATATCAGTGATGCAGTAAAGTTGACTTCAGTGTTGCAACAGTAATGATGATCTCACAGCTAGAAGAGAATTGGTGTCTTGGTCTTGGAGTGGCCTGGCAGGTCAAGGATTGTGGGTCTTGGTATTTGTTAATTGGAATCACTCTAAGAATAATTTTTTGTGGGTTTTCCCCTCCAATAGGGAGAGGTTTTGGCCCTGGAAGCATGCCAACACCTCATGTTCTTGTCTCCTTGTTTTTGGTAGCTATTTGATGAACCAAGAAGATACACTCTAATAATAACAAGTGAAGACTATGAAGAAAAGTTAAAAACACCTCACGAATATTTATCAAGCTAAGAAGAATCTCACTAACTATAACTGCCCTAGATTCTTCAACAAAAACACCTCCATCAAATCTACTGATAAAACATACATTGCATCATAAAGACAATCAACAATCCCTACGCAATAGAGATCCATGATATCCATGGCAATACCAAACAATGGAATTCACGCATTGTAACAATTTAATTGAGCACATCAAACATTCATTCATAACTATGTAAATATCTCTGCAACACAAGAACATATCTGCAAGCACAAAGGCCTCCAAGCCCCTCATAACCATGAGAACATATAGATAACATCTCATTAGAGACAACTAGGAATATCACATTCTTCCATGAGTAGTGCATAACACGTTAGATGAGAAATGTTAAACGACCATTCATATTTATGTAAACAGATCATGACCTTAATGAGATTAAGACAACCTTTCTAAGCTAGAGCTATCCCATATACATAACACATAAAATGGACTATCAATGAGATCACCCACACACAATCACAACAATGAGCCACCCGAACTTATAAAGATGTAAAGATAATTGATACTCAAAATATCACAATTAATCTCAAGTGACTTCAGGTCACCAATCAAGCAACCTGCAATGACTAAGAATGCTAAATGACATATGATTTATAATTAGTTGCAAGCACAATAAGGAATACCATATCTTGCAGGCTAGCATGCATAACCCAAGATACTTATCTAAATATGTTGATTTATCTAACAACTGAAGGAGGGACTTCCACTCTCCACCTAACCATAAGCCAACTACAGTGCAATCTTTTTTGCAGCTAACCACCATTGAGTCAGATTCATAGTTTGAGTTAAGTGCTCAAGGGAATCCAATAAATAATCAAACATCCAATCAAGAAGAGGAGTCCATTTTCTAGGTGGTTTTTCAATTGCCTCCAGCAGTAAGCACCATAGTGACCCTCTTAGCCAAACTAGAATCAAATACAAGGATTCACCCAAGGCTCAATGACACACTATTCAGTTTCAGGAGAATGAATAAACTATGTGGGTGGTTTATCATCCCCAAGAAAAGCATGGAATGATTCAACTACACTGAACCTTCATTAGCCAACCCATTGACAGGAACACATCACTGGCCTTAGCAAAACACATGAAACATTGTCCCAATCACAAAACATGGGTTGGGAAAGGTCATTCCTCCCTTGCAAATTCACATCCACTAGCAATCCCTGCTTTGTGTCCTTCTTCACCAACATTCACTATCCTTTTCTCTGTAAGCTCTCTCTCATCCATAGACCACGTTGCCTGTCTATGCGTCCCCCCACATACCATCTCCCATGGTCTCTTGTCTCATGTCCATTCTCTTGTGTGTTGATCACACTGCACACTCAATGAGAATATGGATTGTATGGGCTTTTACTTTGCTCAGGAAGTCCATACATAATTCAATGCTTACACCAGTAAGGCCATAGTTTCTTTAGGGAGATAGGTGGGAAAGTAAATGTAGTGATTGGGCTTACACTCAACACAAGAAACACCTCAAGCTCTAAATTTGTCTACACTCCTCAATCCAGTCATTATTTGCATTTTTACAGACATTTACATAAATAGTTCTTACAGTGATATTTACATGAGGGGTGACAAAAAAGGTTGTTACAGACACCACCCCTTCCCTTAGAGGAACATTGTTCTCAATGTTCTTATTCCCAAAAAACAAAATTCAACAATGTTTTATGCTTGAACACAAAATTCAACAATGTTCTATACCCAAACACAAAATTCAACCATGTTCCATGCGCGAACACAAAATTCAACAATGAACTTTATATACACAAAACTCTTTTTACATTTACTCACATAGTAAACGAAAATGGGTTAGATACACTCATCTGATCAGTGATTTCTCAAGTGGCCTCATCTAGTCCAAAGTGCTTCCACTGCACCTTGACCTACTCGATTCCTTGATTCCTAAGCATAATCCACCTCCAATGTCTAGCCATGTCGTCCACTGTGCTCAGCGCTCCTTCAAGGAACAATTGAACACATTACTTCTTAAGAAACACCCAAGGCATTTTTGATATCATTGAGTATGCACATGGTTCCTTGAAACCAATTCACTTTCCAAGTTCTGACATCCCCTTTCTGCTTCATCAGTCCCTTGGACGATTTGTTTCCTCCTCTGTGTTGTTACTCACCTTCCAAGTTCAGGCATCTCCTTCTTTGCTTCCTCAGTCCCTTGGGCAATCAATCCATTGGTAAGGCTTTCTTGCACAAGAATAATTTTCTCAACCAAGGCATGCCCCTTCCTTACTTGAATAACACATCACATGTGCCATGGCATACCTCATTGCGATCAATATATATCACAAGGTTCCAGTGTTCCCACAATGGCTTAGTCCTGAAGATCTTCAACACTATTATGCTGCTACTATGCACTTTAATATCATTAGGCTAATATTATTTTCTTTGTAGTCAAACTCATAGATTTGTGTTGAACAATTTAGTGGTTTACCTACGTCAAAAGCACATGAGTCTTATGAGATTATTCATAAAAATTATAAATTGATTCAAATCACAACTTCAACAGAGAATTTCTTCAAACTGATAATTTATATTTATCTCTATAGTTACTCATGCTTTCTTTGGCTCACAAGCACTGAGTGATTTCTCAAACAAATCAAATACTCAGTGTTTCAAAACTCCACACAGTCTTTAGCTAGCTCCATACTTGAATTCCTATAGCTCTATGGCTAGCTTCTATTCCTTGGATTGGAGATGTAGGAAACTCTTCATCTTCTTCTGTCTTCACTCTCCACACACTTCTCTTGGATGTGTAGTTCATAGGGTGAAACTCTAGATGAAGCCATCAACACTTTGCTTCCTAATGTCAACTCAACTTACAATGGTGGTAAAAGTTCTTGGTGTCGTGGTATGGAATGCTTGAGAGAATCATTTGCTTCAAGTATTTTGTTGTAGAGAGGTATTTCTATCCTCCTTCCTTTGTACACATTTTGGCCTATGGTATATGGCTTGCTCCTCCCAGTGAAATGCCACAAGGCGACCTTTCTTTCTATAAAGTGAGCAAGCTATTGCATACCAACAACTAGCAATGTTATGGCCTCCCTTATTGCAGCAATGACAAAGGATGATGTTTTGTTTTAGGAAGACCTCCTAGTCTCCTTTGATCTTCTTGTTTGCTTTCTTAGAGTGCTAGTGTAGGTTAAACCTATGAGTTTTTCTCAGTGCTACCCACCTTCAATCTTCCACAAGAAGGCTAAGATGATAGTGGAATACTATCTTCATTTGTTGTTGCTACTTCTCCTCATGAATAGGCCAACACCAACATGTCTTGGGGTTTACAAAATGGTCTTGATGGTGATGGGCCTTTCCATTTTTCCATCAAAGTCTAGTCCATTATGCTTGGCCTCTATGTAGCTATAATGGAGTTTAGAATTCCTTGACTTTCCTAATCCTTGTTCATCATAGCCCATTTTCTTTAGGATCTTGGAACTAATGCCTACGGTATGCTTTTTCAGAGTCACCAATCTGCACTAGAGAAATGTCTACGGAAAGTGAGCTAAAAATGTGGTTTTAGTCATGGTGTTGGCTTTAGCAATGGGAACGCAGGTGGTATTGCTTCCTCGTAGTCTTGGATGCTTGGAACCTTGCCAAGGCCTCCTCCTTGTCCACTAACTCTTGTTGCAGTTATACCATCATTTGAGTGAACCCACTTTCTTGCCAGCTATCCATCTAGATGACCACCTCACCAAGGCATACAAGCTTCACTTGTGCTTATCCCAATCTATGATGACTGTAATGAGGGAATCTTGACATTCATAAAACTTCTTCTTTAGTAATGGAAATAGTTTGGTAGAGGTCTCAAGGTGCTTCTCCATCTTTGCCATCCTCTTGTTCAACATTTGGACCTTCTATTTCAAGTGTTTGTTCTCTTCTCGAGTCTCAACATCATTGGCTCGTAAGTCTTCCAATCCCTCTCTATCTGCTTTGCCCATGTTCAGGCCTGCAATGTTCTCTTCATAGTTTTAGCAGTTGAGTCACAGTCAAGGATGCAACTGCTCTGATACGTTATGATCCATAAATGGACTTGCAGCCCACTTACCAACACAAATTCTTTTGTTTTTTGCTAAAGCAAGAGTCGTACCTTCGTTATCATTACTTCAGAAAATAATTTACATAAAATACAGCCGTCCACGTGGACCAAGTAGAAACTACTCGCTAAAAATCAAGGGCATCAGGTTAAGGGTAAAAATCCCGATCCCTACCAATAAAACATCAAAACCCTCAAATGCCAGACAATACCAAGGCCAAACATTCAACCCACCAAAACCGAATGGGGGAATAAAATTCGTACAAATGAAATACCTCGAAACCCGCCAAAATATTGAAATCAGACTTGAAGCCTTTAATCTTCACAATGCCAAAAAGCCCACCAATTAAATGCACAGACCCACTAACATGCACAATGATTCCTGACCGTATATCCTCCAGGCTTAATCCGACGGCTAAGGAAGATATCACAATTCCTACAAGCCCGTCGATTAACTGCATGGACCCACTAACATGCTCATTGATTCTTGACCATAGATCCTCCATGCTTGATCCAACGACTAAGGATCATATCGAACAGGTCTAAAGCACCAATAGTTAGTGTGCAATGAAGGCGATATTCGTTCTAGCCCCTTGGCCACGTGTAGCGTGGTGAGTGGAATCACTCCCAATTTATAAAAACTGCTTCGAGCTTGAAAGGCTCGCGATAAACTGAAAACCACTCTGCGTGCGGAATTGTGTCCCTGTGAAGAGAATCTAGGGTATTCCGGCCGCCAAGAAAGCCTGAATTCCGGCTTCTCGCTCCATCCCCTCTGCACCGGTTTATGAACCCAAGTAAAGTAAAGCTCCATCCCTCCGTCCAACTGCCCGAGAAGCATAATCTGTCGAACAACCCAAGAAGGGCCAGACTGAGGAAAAAAATGGCCACTCATAAAGATACCAAATTAACTGGACATAGCCTCCATGGTTGTATTTCGAAACACCATCATATCTTCCTCCGCTTGGTAGTAGCACTATGCCTTAAGTCTGTTCTGAGGCAACCCTTGCCAACCCATTGCAACCCTGCTAACGGTACAATTCACTCCTTGATTAGCCAGAAAATCCGCCAGTTTGTTGGCCTTCCTTCGCACATGGTTAAAACTTACCGTGCGAAGGCTCAAGAGGTGGAGTTGGATCCGTTGAAAGACCTGGATCAACCTCCAATGTTTTGAGACCTTCTCCGACTCCATGCCCCAACTGATTCTTTTGACGGAGTTAATGATTAACTCAAAGTCAGCTTTGATAATCACATTTTGACGATTATCCTGCACCAGGAGTTCTAAGCATTGCTCCATAGCCATTAACTCTGCCATATTTGATCCGAACAAATATGCAGAGATAACCATAAAGACAGATATGCAGCAGAAATAATACTTCATTTCATTAATGGAAAACACTGAAATATGCTTACAACCAGAAATGGAAATAAACCAGCTAGGGCGATGGTAGCTTATCTCTGAGAAGAGATGTGGCACTACATGTCTCTGAACTGTTCCGAACTTTTTTTACAATGAGGATCGAAGGCCTATTTATTATTGAGAAACAATGGAAAACCCTTCACATTCCAAAACCGACCCTTAGAAGATGAAACGCCAAATTGTGGGCCCCGTTTTTGGGTAAATTGGTACATCAATTTCCCGGGGTCGTAACTTTGGCATACGATCTCCGTTTGACGCGTATGATAGCTCGTTAAAAAGATCTATCCGAGAACTACCACTTTGGGAAGGGAAACATGGTCCATGGACTGATGTTGCCCACAAATTTCCCAAAAAACGTTGTTTATGGCCTCAAAACGGCTCCGGAAGTTCAGGACCCGAAAAAAACTACTAAAAATAGTAAATTGTGCTACAATTACGGAAACTGAAAAACTGAAAGAAACAGTTGTGGGGGTCCAAATGGGATAGGTTGGTGGCCACCAACATCCACCTGGATCATTCCTCCCCCCTTAGTAAGCAATGGTCCCCATTGCGTTGAGTTCCTCCCTAAGATGAGGAAGCTTCTGCTGAGCTGGGTCGCTGGTGAGTTGTTCTGCAATCTCTGATGTGTCTAGAAATGGTGGGAAGCATGGTCGATGATGGTCCACATTGAACACTTGGTGCAAACGAAGGAATGGAGGAATGTTGCGCTTCAAAGCACTACTTCCCATAGCCTTGGTACTGGTGTAAGGACCATGTCAAAGTGGTCTGAGTTTCAGATGGGTTCTGGTAAGGCATTCTCTCTGCAGATGTAACCAAACTTTGTCGCCCACCTGAAAATTATGTGGTACCCCTGTGGGTGAGGATAAGTTGTTCCTGTGTTCTGCCATGACCGTATCCCTTTGCTTATGTTGCTGCTACGTGGAGGAACCCTTTACGAGGGTCATGGATGTAGCAACGATCTTCCCCTTACTTGGGAGCGAACTAGACAGAAAATAAATTTCCTAGTCTGTGATATGAGCTTGCTGCCTTTCTTAGCAGTAATCAAAGATGTGGCAGTAGGTGGGGCTACCTCCGATATCCTGTATAATGAATTATTCAAAGAAATAATGACAGCAGGAGGCCTTGACTCATACACAGCATGTCGCCTCCACAAGTATGGCTGGCCTAATAATACATCACAAACATCCAGAGGTGTAACATCACACAATACCTCGTCTGTGAATGGTTTGATGCTGTGGGGAAGGCGACACTGCTGGCAAACTTTGAGATCTCGTCCTTTATTAAGCCACCCGATACTGTACGGCTGCGGGTGTGGTGTAGTCGATAGGTCCAACCGCTTCACGACCTCTGCTGAAATAAGGTTCTTTTGGTTGCCACTGTTGACAATGAATTGCAGTGGCGAACCCTTCACCCACACCTGTGAGTGGAAAAGACGCTCCCCCTCCTCTGGCTCTTCAGGTTCATTCTTCTGGATCTTGGCAGTGGCAACAGTGGCGCTGGGATCCGCATCAAATGATCCGCTTCCCTTTGCCATTCCCCTTGTCGGGTTCTGGCTCAGGGTCGGAACATGTATCTGATTCAGAAGCCTTCAACTCGGCCACCAATGATTGCTTGGTCCGACACTCACTTGTGTTATGAGTGGGACTCTTATGGAACTCACACCACTTTCCTGTGTCCTTCTTCGGCTTCGTGGTATTGTTCTTTTCTTGCGGCTTCAACGGATTGTCTTGGGTCACCCCGCCTTGGCTTTGTCCTTTGGTCTTTTGATTCGCAGATCCAAAGTCTCGCTTCTTCTGTTTGAACTTTTGCTCGATTTTGACAGCGTATCGATACGTCGTGCCGAGCGAGGAGATGTTCAGGAACTCCATCTCTTCCTAGATGTATCTGTGTAGGCAGCCGTGGTATTTGAGTACCAGATGCAGCGCAGAATCTTTGATACCCAACTGTGTGCGAAGGGTATGAAAAATGTTTGTGAACTCTAGCACATCTTGGTCTCGTCCCTGCCGCAGTGTGGTCCATTTGATGTATTTGTCCTCATAGCTTTTGACAGGGTAGTACTACTCCTTGATGGCATCTCAGAATAAATCCCAAGTGGGTGCGGCTGAAAATAGTGAGCCTGTGCTCATCCTTCTGCTCGCAGTAGGTTTCTCACCAGTCCTTGACGTGGGGCGCTGCTTTGAGAAGAGCGAAAACAATCTTTTCCTCACTTGAAAATTCATGAACAGAAAAATACCCTTCTAGCAGATTTAACCATTTATCCACCGCATTTGCATCTATCTGATCCTCGAATATGGGGATTTCAAAATTAACTTGTACCTTAAAGGGTGTGGCATTTCCAGAGTAGCTGCTAGAAGCTGATGCGTCACCTCTGGGTAGCCGCTGAAGGATCTGCGCAAAGCTATCCATCATCGCGTTCCTTTGCCGCTCGAGG
>APFE031101102.1:84362-170605 GCA_000404065.3 Pinus taeda
CTTACAACCAGAAATGGAATAACCAGCTAGGACGATGGAGCTTATTCTGAGAAGAATGTGGTGGGCTACATGCCTTTGAACTATGTTACAATGAGGCTCGAAGGCCTATTATTGTTGAGAAACAATGGAAAACCCTTCACATTCCAAAACCTAACCCTAGAAGATGAAACGCCAAATTGTGGGCCCCGTTTTGGGTAAATTGGTACATCAATTTCCCGGGGTCGTAACTTTGTCATACGATCTCTGTTTGACACGTATGATAGCTCATTAGAAAGATCTATCCAAGAACTACCACTTTGGGAATGGAAATGCCCCCAGATTTCCCAAAAAAAGTCGTTTAGGGCCTCAAAACGGCTCTGGAAGTTCAGGACCTGAAAAAAACTGCTAAAAATAGTAAATAGTGCTACAATTACGGAAACTGAAAAACTGAAAGAGATAGTTGTGGGGGTCCAAATGGGATAGGTTGGTGGCCACCAACATCCACCTAGATCAATATTGTTAGTGGCTCTACCTAAATGGCAATGGAAGATAGAAAGGATATTTCCGTCTTCATCCCTTAACACCCCTCCAAAGCCAGCAGTGCCCAGGTTGCCTTTTGAGGCCCCATCAATGTCATATTGCAAAAAACCCTGAGGGGGAGGATGCCAGTAGTCCTGCTCGGTGTCCATTTTCTTGGCCTTCCTGTCCAGGCCTTGAGGAATAATCCCCTGCATACCCAACTGTCGAAGAATCCTCATTTCAGTGTCTAAAGGTGGATTCTTAGGGGATTTCACACTGTAGTACTAACCGTCTCCTTAAGTTGTCTCAAGAGCTGCTCAAAAAGACATTGGTAAGGTCTCTTTTCATTTTTGAAGATTCTGTTGTTCCTTTCTTTCCAGACATTCTAGATAATGAAGCTCGGCGTAAGAGCCCAAGTTGAGCCAAGAATTTCATAGTCAGAAAAATTGCTCCTCCAGTTGTTTATGGTGTTGATAATACTCCCTCTATCCTTGTCGGTCTTTTGGAAAATGTTGGAAAAAGAATCCCACAACCTGGAGGTGAAGATGCAATAATTGAGAAGGTGTTCCATAGTTTCCTCTTGGGCCTCACAAAGCTGGCATCTAGAGGGCCCCCGAACACCCCTCTTCCGAATGTTATCCCAAGTCAGAATTTTCTTATGATGAACCAACCACATTAAGAGTTTGATCTTCATCCAACCTGGATGTCTCCATAGATTCTGCCAAATTCTATCCAGAGAATGAGAATCCAACTCAAGTAGTATGCTTTTTGCCTCTTTAAGATTGAAGGTACCCTCATTATTATTGCCCCATATTAATTGGTCATGCGCCCCTGTTACTAGAATCTTCCTTTGTTCCAACATTTTCATAAGAGTCTCTACTTTAGCTCTCAAGGGGTTGTCTTCCATGTATTCAATGTTCCTCTAGTTTCTCCATTTTCCTGCATTATTGGTCTGGTCCCAAAAGTCTTTTACCTTAAATAACCCTATGATATCTATGTCTTTCTTGAGGTTCACAAAATCCTATTTTAACAGTATCAGTTCTTGTTGCCATTTATCTTCCCAAAATAATACCAGATCTCCCTCTCTGATTTCCCAGAAGTTGTTCTTTTGTACTAAGCGTCTATTCTCCTAGGCCTTATTCCAGATGTGTGAACCCTTTATACTTTAGACATCCTATATGATCATTAATTTTCCAAGTGTTGGCATATTTCTCTTTCCAGATACTAGCCCACTGAGCCTTTGGGTCTTTTACCCAACGCCACCATAATTTAGCCCCTTTAGAACCTTTGGATCGTCCAAACCAAGACCCCCATGATTTTTGGGTTTGCAAATCTTTTCCCAAGCTACCAAAGCCCATTTCTTTATTTTCTCTCCCTTGCCCCATAGGAAATCTCTTTGAATGGTTCTGAATTGTTGAAAGACTCTCTTTGGTGCTGGGAGTGCTGAAAGCATGAAAACTGGGATTGATTGAAGAACAACCTTTGTAAGAACCAACCTACTAGCCAAGTTTAAAGATCTAATGGTCCAATTCCTGATTTTATCCTGCATTTTATTAATCACCGGTTCCCAAATGCTCTTATGCAAAGGTTTAGCAGTTAGAGGAACTCCCAAATATTTTGAAGGTAGGAAATCCCTTTGAAAGCCCAGAATTCTAGAGATATTCTTTTGAATAGCAATATTGGTATTAAAGAAAAAAATCTTAGATGTGGAAAGATTAACCTCCATACCTATGGCCATGGAAAAGTCACTCAGGATTTGTTTGTATGCAAAAGCTTCTTTGACCGTGGGGATTCCCTGCAGCATGGTATCATCAACGAATTGTTGATGAGTTAAGGACTGCCCATTCTCAAAAAGTTGGAGACCCTTGATTTTGCCGACATCTTTTGCCTGCTTGATAGACTGAACAAGTCCTTCTATTATAGACATATTTGGGCACTGCAACCCCAATCTCATATGTCCATAAACCAAGGGCTTCTAAGCCCCTAAAAGTGTTGTTTCACACTCTAAAGGAACAAGGTCAACTGATTACATCATCTCCCAGAAGTTCTCCCTGAAAAACTACTCAAAACTGGTCAAAACTGGACCATCTCACCTACTCCATGGTTAGGGTACGATGCATCTCACCTAATGCACATGGGGGGTGCGATGCATACTGAAAATCCCTTCTATAGGGTGCGATGGGCGAGAGTAGACAAATGGCAGAGACAATTTGCAAAGTGGATGATCATGGAATCTTCTAGAAACTTCTCCTATGACACTTGCCTCTCTGAATTCGCCTAGGGATGAGTAAGAGATCATGAAATATCCAAATGGAACCAAGAACTATTAGAGAAATGACACTAATCAAAAACCCAGAAGCTGACTCACCCACCTACAAATATCTATATATGGATCCCTCATCCTAGAGATCCAGAGGCTGGAATTTTGTATCTTGTAAAGAAGTGCTGTTGGTTTCTCTATGGAACAGCATAGTGTTGGGTGACCTAGCTTTTCATGAGGTGAAGAGGGCTTTCATGCTGGGAGGATGGTGCTGGGTCAGATCAATGGGTTGTAATCCTCTCTTCTACTACTTCTATCAATAAAGTTATTTGAGTTTTCCTCCATATTCTTGTATATCTTTGAATCTTGTATTGATATATGCATTTGTATGGTTAATATATATCTGAACCTATATTGTTTATGATTATAGATCTCTCTGCTTTGATGGTATTATGCTGCTTTGACTCTGCAGGTGTTCTTTAAAGAGGGACAAGTAAAGAAGGAGTGGCAAAGATCTATCAAAGGGGAGAAGAAACAAGCAAGGAGCCAAGCGAAAGACTGAGGTTGGTACTCTTTGCTTCTCTCTCATCTATTTCTCATAAAAGAAAACACAAGTGACTTTAGTTTGTTTGTTTCTAAGATAGCTACCCGTCTTAGTGGGACTAGCAGCTCTGAATGGACACTAGTTTTCCCGATAACACCTTCCATCATGAGTATGAAGAGAAAGGGAGAGAGCAGATCACCTTCCCTGAGGCCTCTTGAAGGAATAAAAGTCTCAGAGGAATAACCATTTACCAAAATTGAAAAGCTGGAAGTAACCAAGGCCATGACCCATCTAACCCAGTTATGATCGAACCCAAAAGCAATAAGAACCCTCCTAATATAGGTCCTGTTCAACTTATCATAAGCTTTGGCTAGGTCTAGTTGCATAATCATTCCAGCTTTCCTGTTGCTAGTAAGTGAGTGCACCACCTCTTGTGCTTGAATGATATTATTGAGAATTTGCTTGCCTTTCACATAACCAGATTGTTCCCCAGACACTAGAGTGGGAATAAAAGGTTTGAGTCTATTGGCAACAACCTTGGATATTATCTTGTAAACCACATTGCACAATGCTGTGGGTCTAAACTTATCAAGAGTTTGGGCATTGTCTTGTTTAGGGATCAGACAGAGGAAGGAGGTGTTGAGTGCCTTCATAATAGTTCTATTCCTCCTGGAATCTTCTACTACATTTAGAATGTCCTATTTAACAATATTCCAACAAGTTTTAAAGAAATCTACGTTGAAACCATCAGGGTCTGGCACTTTAACATTCTGCATTTCCTTGAGGACCTCATTGACCTCCTCAGCGATTGGCCTATTTGATCCGGATTTAAACAGGAACACAACCAAATATAGAGATAACCATATACACAAAGATGCAGCGGAAATAATACTTCATTTCATTAATGGAAAATACCGAAATATGCTTACAACCAGAAATGGAAAAAAACCAGCTAGGGCGATGGTAGCTTATCTCTGAGAAGAGATGTGGTCGCTACATGCCTCTGAACTGTTCCGAACTATGTTACAATGAGGCTTGAAGGCCTATTTATTGTTGAGAAACAATGGAAAACCCTTCCATTCCAAAACCTAACCCTAGAAGATGAAACGCCAATTGTGGGCCCCGTTTTGGGTAAATTGGTACATCAATTTCCCGGGGTCGTAACTTTGGCATACGATCTTCGTTTGACGTATATGATAGCTCGTTAGAAAGATCTAATCCGAGAAAACTACACTTTGGGAAGGGCAACATCAGTCATGGACCCTTGTTGCAACATCGGTCCATGGACCCTTGTTGCAACATCGGTCCATGGACCCATGTTGCCTCCAGATTTCCCAAAAAACGTCGTTTAGGGCCTCAAAACGGCTCCGGAAGTTCAGCACCCGAAAAACTGCTAAAAATAGTAAACTGTGCTACAATTTAGGAAACTAAAAACGCTGAAAGAGACAATTGTGGGGGTCCAAATGGGATAGGTGGGTGGCCACCAACATCCACCTGGATCACTATTAAGGTTGCAATTATCCTCTCTAGACACCAGTCTTGGTATGTGTCTTGTTAAGTACTTGATTAAATGCTCTCTGTCTGAAATGGTTTCCTTTGCTATCCCACGAAAGTGATGAACTAACACAACTTCTATGTCTTCGTGGGAATTATAAAGTTGACCTCCCTCATCCTTGATCGAAGAGATCTTGTTATGAGCTCTTTGTGCTAAGGTGGATCTGTGGAAAAATCTGGTGTTTCGCTCTCCTTCTTTTAGCCATTGCACTCTAGATTTTTGTCTCCAAAAAATTTCCTCTTGTTTACATAAGTTCTCCCATTCTTGCTGAACTTTGGAAGCTTGATCATTTCTGACTTTATCAAAGCCATCCTTGATAAGGGCTTGGTTGA
The DNA here is from genome assembly GCA_000404065.3 of Pinus taeda. Classification (NCBI taxonomy): domain Eukaryota; kingdom Viridiplantae; phylum Streptophyta; class Pinopsida; order Pinales; family Pinaceae; genus Pinus; species Pinus taeda. Next base: position 89,552 of record APFE031101102.1, read on the forward strand.
GTTCCTGCAATTTGTTTTCAACAACTTTTTAACCTTCAAAAATATTGCCAAATTCATTTTTGTTCCAATCTTTTAGCCTGAGCTTGATGTGTTTAAGTCTTTTATGAAGAAGAAACATTCTTGTCCCCTGAATATGCAAATCTTCAGACCACCAGCTTGAAATGTTGATGATGAAATTTGGATGGGTGAGCCAGATATTATCAAATCTAAAAGGTCTATTCCTGGGGGTTCCAATGCCCTAAACTTCCAATTGAACCGGCCAATGATCTAATCCTCCAAAGGGGAGAATTCTCACTACCATTTCCTTATCATTGAGCATAAGGTCCTCTGAGATGATGAATCTGTCACTTTGAGGCCACTTGAGACTCTCCTCCTCTTTTATTGTTCCAAGTAAAGAGACCATTACTCGAAACAATGTCAACTAGCTTCATATTATCCATAAAAGTTTGAAATGCTAAGGAGTCTTTGTTTAGAGTTCTAGATCCCCCTTTTTTCTCCGATAGTGATTTGATCATGTTGAAGTCCCCACCCATAATCCATGGTAAATCTACATATCTCTCTCTGAGATTCACAAGAGAATCTAGAAACCTGAGTTTGTCATCCAGTCTCTGAGGGCCATAAACATTCGTGACCAGATAGGTCTCCCTGTCCCCCACATGCTAAATAACCACTGATAAATAATTTCTAGAAGCCTCAGCATCTATTATACCAATCTTTTGGGGGTTCCAAAGAGTTAGTATGCCTCCTGCTGTATTTTCTACCTTGACTTCTAGAAACTCAAATCGATTAAGCCATTTGCTATAAATTTCTTTAATTTTCTGAATGGAACATTTAGTTTCCTGGATAAAAATCATATCCAGAGCTTCTTGTTTCATTCTGTTACTAAGTAATCTTTGTTTCCTTTTACTACCTAGACCCCTGATTTTCCAGGAAGTGAACTTCATCATTAAAGATTTGTGAAGGAGTAACTAGTTAGGTCTTTCATTTTACCTAAATCTATCATTAGCTTTCCACATTCCATCAAAAGCTCATTTTGCTTTTTTTTGCCTCTTTTCTTTCCTGGGTATCTGGGTGCTAATCTTGGTGTGTTTTTCAAAGTTTTCACACCTTCGTTACCCTGTCTTGCAGTGTTACTTTGCCTATCCATCTCTTTAGCCTGAGTTTTCCATAAGTACAGCTGTTGTACTCAGCGAACTCTTCTTGAGGTAACAAGTCTACCCCTCCCATGGTTCCATGTTTCAAGAACCCTTCCAAATCAAGGTGTTCTCTGTCAAGAATCTCTTGTAGTTCATGATCCTCCATTTCCATCTCGCTCTGGGTCATTTCCTGGTCCATCTCCAGTTCTACATCGCTTATCATAGCCTCTTTCTGTTCAGGATTATCCTTTGTTTGATCTTTGTCTTTTCCTTTCTCCTTCTCCACTAGATTTCCCTCTATTCCCTGATCTACTTTTGTTATCTCTTCTTCTTCCTCGAGTACTTGGTACCTATTCAGACTAGCCTGTGGCCCTTCTGCTTGGTGTTGCTTAAGTCCCCTCTTGCCCCTTTTTCCTCTATGACTCACTTTGTGAAAGCTTTCAGTATCTTTCATTGTGGTTGTTTTACTCTTGTTCTTTGTTTTACTGAGAGGGCAATCCCTAAAAAGGTGTCCATGCTCATCGCATCTGCGACATCTAAATGGAATATGTTCATAATCCACTGTTTGTACCCATTCTTCATGAAAGACTTCCAAGATAACCTCATCCGGTAGAGCTTCGGAGAGATCCATCTCCACACAAATTCGTGCAAATGAGGTGTATTTTCCCATTCTAGTGTCTTCAGAGGTTTTGACAAAATGCCCTAATTTATTTCCTATGGTAGTTAACGATTCTGTTTGCCAGTAATCAAGAGGAAGGGAGTAAAGTCTTACCTAGACTGGAACAGAAGTGAAAATCTCCCGCTCCGGGACAAAGTTCATCATCCACGGCCGCATGTAGAGCCCTGCAACTGCGTATAAGTAGGGCCCTCCTTCAAACACTTTGTCTTTATCCTCAATATTTGTGAAGACCACATTAAAGAATCCCTTTGACCCAAGATGTAAGTCAATGCTTCCTTTTGGTTTTCAATGGTGTTTAATCCATGTCTGTAATGCCTTTTAAGTGGGCCATACTCCCATGAATTTACAAATGTTAGCATATGTCCATATGTGGTCCATGTGTGCCTACAGAGCAGAATCATTCAGGATTACTCTAGGTGTGACTTCAGTTTTAGGTTTACATGGTCCCTTCTGTGCCTTGGTTTTTGTTCCTTGTTCCTTGTCGTCTTCCTCCTTTTCTTTTGTGCTGTTATTCTCCCTTGATTTGGTTCCCTCTTGCTCTGCTTCCATGCTTTCTTTCCCTTCTTCTGCAAGGCCTCTGACTTCTTCTATTGGCTTCTTACCTCGGCTAGCAACAGCCTGCTTGTAGGAGGGAGTGGAGCTCCCTCCTTTGCGCCCTTCCATAGAGTTCAACACCTGCTAAAGACTGTAAACCCTAGCTATTCGTCCCTCCGCCAGTCAATCCAAACCTCCACTTTGACTTACCAACACAGATTCATTGTGGAAGTTGTAAATCTGTTTTCTATCTCAATGTTGGATAGAGGACTCTGTATTTAGAGAGGCTATTGGGTCTTTTCCCTCTGCGTTGTAGAAGGATCTCTATTGTTCTTTGTTCTTCTGATAGTTCCAAGACTTGTTCTCTCTGCAACGTCTACTCCAAATTGGTTGGCTGGCTCCTCTTTCTGTGTATCCTGCACACAAGTAACCAGATAACAATGTCGTGACAAACAATTTAAGTCATTTTCTCCTTTTACCAATCAGCTCAAGAATGGAGCAGCCCACTCTAAATTATTAATTGGGAAAACAAGGAAATAAGGTTGAAACGTTTATTACTTTTGTGGCAGGGAAGACATGATATGCTTAAGTTCCATTACTTGAGTAAGTTCCATTACTTAAAGCTAATATGAGTCGTCTCGAATACAGATAATGCATGTTTTCATCTATCAACTCAAATTTAGTGGAACCAGTGAAAACATCACCAACATCTATAATGAGATTATTGAAATTGCAGCCTTATTAGTTAAGAAATTGCATGAAAATAAAAAGCAGAGCATATACACATGTTTTTGTATCAGTATATTTGCGCAACAATTTTGATCCACAACCATCATGGACCACTCAAATAATATGTTAAGCACGGCCTTGCTTACTCATAATCCTAATGAGTTTTTTTTAATCTACAAATTCAAAATCCAATGGCAATGGATAAGGGAGTGATAATAACACCGAACTACTTAAAAAAATATGGATTGTTTCAAGTATCCTGCAAGACTGATATGCCACGAAGGAAATATGAATTTATCCTAACAAGTCCTCCACCCCAAGACGGAAATATCCTGGTACCTTCACCAAATATTGTTGTATTCCTTTCTTTTCTTTACTCCATAATCAACCATCCATTTTCCCAAGAAGGCGTTGGCAACTAGTGAAAACACCCAACAATTAAATGGAGTGCCCAATAGCCAATGGGCAATGCCCGGCAAGCGATTTTATCACGCAGGGAGAGAGAGGGGCTGTGTGCGGCCGTATGACTGTCGTACGGCCTCAAGGTAAGAGAGAAGATGACCAGCAAAACGAATTTGCTATCACTTATTCCTTTACCTCACCTCTTATGTCCTCATTGTCATAATCTACTACTGTTATTCTTGCCCTTCTTTGAGAAGCTTCCATAGCGTCTAACCTTCTTGTTATGGCTCTCAACATCTCTATATCTCTTCATTAACAGCTCCTCTACGTGGTCTTCCTCAACCTCTCCATACAGGGTATCCCCTTCTATGTGCCCTAATCTACTCTTCCATGTAGCTCTCTCTGCAGTTTAGAACAGTGTCTACCCAGTCTCAAAGCTGGCACTGTTTCTGTACTTTGACAACTTTATCCAGCAATCTGCTTGGCTGGAGTTATCCTCACCACTGGATCAACCCACTATGATGTAATCAATTGATGCAGATGCCCCTGAGGCACTTGAATAAATCTAGCAATTGAACGCTTGCAATTACAGAGTGGACAACAAACTACACTGCTAACAATATCCTAGCTTCTTTAGTATAATGGAACTGCACTTCATGAGCTGATTTTTTATTTTCAGCAGAAATAAATTGTAACTACTACACTCAAAAAGGTATCACTGACAAATTTCTGTCAACAATACTTGTATCAGTCTTAATGGATAGGCTCAATAGCTCTTTCATTCAACACAAAACAGTTTACATTACAAGCTCGGTAGTTCTATTTCTCATGCTGATTAAAGCACAATAATGCTAATCTTACATTTACCAGGCTTATGGGCCTGTTGCCTTTGCAATAAAACACCTCAACGGGGATCTAAGAATATCTTTGACAGAATCGAACTCTGTTTCCTCTACATACAGGCTTAAGGCCTTGCTATACCTCCACTAGACTGAAATGACAGTCACTGGAGTCCACAGATCTACCAGTTCTGTTCCACCAGCTCCTCTGAGCTATTACCAAGCTCTACCTGCTTTTTAACAAGGCTTTGCCGCCAATCTTCAATTAAACCGCTGAGCTACCAAACGCTACTTCCAAGGGAAATGGTTCCTCCTTTAATAGGCCCTAAGCCTCCTTAAAGACTCCTCATCAAAGTTGACCATTTCAACTAACTCCACTTCTCACCAATTACCAGTTGTTATGTGGAGTATTCTCAACGGTTTTTTAACCAAAATGAAAACAAATTAAAATCAAATATTTTTGAGTGATGTAAGATTGTCAACCGCATAGGAATGCTCTGCATCAACAGTGAAATAGGCATAGTTTTCATTAAAATACAAAACTTGGTTTGAATCGAAGCCACAAACCTGCCTTCCTTCTTTGACAAAAAAGCAAAACGTGGAAGTAATGAAGACATAATCCCAGCAGTTAGAGTTCAAAAACTGGTTATGTGGTGACGTAAATCTCAAACACAATAAGATCAAATAACTCACCTATGGAATCGGTACCAACATTTATTTAAACCTCACTAAGTACATGAATTTACACTTTAGCTTTCCAAATATTATGAGAAGAGTTGTTTGATTATTGAGAAGCCAGAAGGTGGCATAATTTGCCAAGCTTGAAATTCGACTCTAGTTATACACCAACATTGAGAATACAAATGGACTCATCTGTAAACTTGACGCCATTTTTAAGATGGCCAGAAAATGAAGTTGGCAAACATTATTGAAATTCTAAAAACAGTAGTGCCAAAGACTCAAAGCTCTAAAACAATGGACTTCGACTAAAATTTCCATTAGCATGACCAGCGATGAAATACAATATATTTCTTCGAAATATAACAACAGTAATATTTAAAATACATTAAAATTCAACTGTCTTAATATTGAAATCTCCTTTAACATAGCCATCTGTGATATTTATGTAAACTGAGAATGTCAAGATCCTGAGATATATATGAGAGTAAAAAAATGTCCTAATATTTTAAATTACCAAAGCAAGTGAGAATATTGAAACCGCTTATGCACTACATTCTTATACCCTGCAATGATTAGGAAGTCATTCAAATTATTACATTGGAATCTGGCATAGTATTTCATCCGCAGAAGGAATGAAAGAAACCACACCTACAGTCACTCCTCTGCAACACCTTGTTAACCTCCTTGTTTATGCTGGAAAAAAATTGCTCACTGTCACTTTTTCTTGACGAAGCTTGGTGTCGAAAGTATGCCAAAACAATGGCAAGTAGTAAATTTCAAAAATGATGCCTTGAAATGATAAACATGACCGACTTGGATTGGCATGTCAAATTGGTCAATTAACAATTCGAATTACAGAAGTTGGTGACTTCGGCTGCCATGTTGCCGGAGCCAACTATGACAAGTCCTTCAAAACTATAGCAAAGGGGAGACGAGAAGGGACCAGGAAAATATATCACCAGAGCCGGGTGGAAACGAAAATTTCTGGCTAACCCTCTTAGCGGGACATTTTGTTGGCTGGATGTCTTCACCAATTTGATTTCTTATTTATTACATTATATCTGTATCCGGATGTAATCATTTCACAATTAACTGAATTTTGCTATATGGGTGGAATAGTTTACCATAAACAAGTGAGATTAGGGTTGGCTAATAATGAGTGTAGTACTTAAATATTTTTAACAGGTAAAAAATTTAAAGATATTATAAGAATTAAGATCACTTTATATTAATATACTCGTTGAAATGTATCCATCCACCACTCTGTCTTCCTAAAATGCATCCATATTCCATGATAGAACTATTTCTTTTGAAGGATCCTCTTAAATTAAATCTTAAATGACTGGCTAGATGGCTTTTCAGAACAGTTCAAATATCTTTTAAGACTGTTTTTTATCTATAATATTTTTGTGTTTGTTGGCTTTGTTGTTATATATATATAAAAGATTGTAGTTCATTGAAATTCCAGAAGAATATTTGGTTTTGGCGCATAATTTAAAATTAGTTTTGGTTAAGAATTAATCTTTTTAGAATGTAAAGAAACAGATTAACAGTCCAAGATTTAGAAGCATGTGGCATGAGTAAAAGTATGCTTCCTTCAGAATCATCAATGGATTATTCCAGGTGACATGGTTTGTCTTGAATAACCTTGAATAATGGTGTTGTGGCTGTTCTTACATAACTTTGAATAATGATAATGAGTTAATGATAATGAGTCAATTGGCACATGTGGATAGCAGTCAGTAATAACTATCCCTACTACTAATTAAATTATGTTATGTCTTCCCTCTATTTGAAAAAATTCTATTAGATATATATTCTGTTTTCAAACTAGGTCAAATAACATCATCTATATTCTGTTTTCAAACTATGTCAAACAATATCATATATATTCTGTTTTCAAACTATGTCAAACAATATCATTTCAAAGGCGGGTATGGTTGATGAGTCAATAAGAATATGGGAATCATTACGAGTATGAGAAAGCTGAAGTATGGCTGACTAGTTACTACCGAAAAGAATGGAGTAAGATCTGAGGATCATTACAAACAATGTATTGTATTGCAAAAATTTAGAAGCAAAGCTTTAAAAATAGTTTTGAAAATCACAAGATGCAAAGAAATTAACATGCTTTACACAAATCTGAAACTCATTCTTGTAAATCTAAATTCTATTTACTGTAAACAAACATTTTAATTATTAGGCTATAACAGCCAATGCAAGGTTGGCATTTAAATTTCTTAAACTTGTTCTCTTATAAGTTGTTCCACAGAAAGAAAAATATTTGTACTGGAATGTAGTGGAAGCAAACTTGCCTTGCAGTGCCACAGAAAGCCCGCAAGCTTAGGTTGCAGATGCTATGAAGTTACAGTGACATGGTAAATATTTAAACTACACTATTTAAAACATGAGGTGCATAACAACATTCTAACGAACATCATAGTTGATGCATCTGTCATGGTAGAAATACAAGCTTCTGCGAACATCATAGTTGATGCATCTGTCATGGTACATATACAAGCTTCTTCTAGAGAAGAAGCTGCAAGCTTTTCAATCAAACTTACAGACGTTAGATCTCAGAGCAGACTGATGGCGGTTGATACGAGGCCGGACATGGGTTGATGCGCAGATTTATTTATCTGATATTCACAGAATATCATCCAAGCAAGAGATAAGATATGACACTTCAGAAGGAGTGTTGTAATGGATCATTGAAATTCTCACTACCCCTTCATTCACATTGTTGGTGAATAAGAGATCATATGAACATAAAGCTGAGATGAGCCTGTGAGAATACATATGACCATTCCTAATTGCAAAACCCTTTTGGAAAAGAGCTTGGACAACGTCAGAGGATTTCTTATTCATGTGGACAAAACTGATAGTGGGAACCCTGCATTCTCCATCTGCATTAGCAGGTCCTACTATTCTGACATCCGATCTTGACTTAAGATAGTTGATTAAAGCAATTTGCAGGGGTTTCTCCAACAGTTCAGCAGTTCGGAAGGCGGCTTCAATGAGCTTTCTATCAAACTCATAAGAATTCCCTACTTTCAAAGCAGAAACGGATTTCTCAACCTCTTTAGCCAAGTCACCTTGTTGTTCCCCATCAGTACCCAAATTTAAGGCCAACTCCTCTTGCTGTGCCAAATGTTCTAGGTACTCTTGAAGGGCTAGAATTCCCGCACATCCCTCATGATTAAGGCATCCAAGCTCAAACTTGCTACTGAAATGATGACTGGGAACGAAATAAAAGTTGGGCATTCCATCCTTTATTTCATTGAAAGCGCCATGGGTACCAAACAGAACAGCCATGTGAGGGCCACATACCTTATAAGTGCTAAAAGCATACCAATCCACGCCCCATTTCGCTACATCGATTGCGCGGTGAGGAGCAAAGGAAACTCCATCCACAATCACTCTGGCTCTCTTGCAACCCATCTCATCCCGGACAAATTTGACCACTCTTTCCAAATCAAGGATTTCTCCCAAAATGTTGGAAACATGGGCTATTGCTACAATTCTAGTCTTAGTGGATAAGAGCCCACCAAGAGATTCCAAGCTTGAGTTGAAATCCTCATTTACCTTCCAAAACTTGAGAGGGAGGCCTCTCTGTTCTGCCAGTTTAATCCACGGGGCAGCATTTGCTTCATGATTGGCCTCATGCACAATCACTTCATCTCCTTCCCTGAGAACATCGGCATAACTGTGGCTGAGGGTTTCAAAGAGTTGTGAAGTGGAAGGCCCAAATGCAACCTCTCCAACTTCATCACCGTTCACAAATGTTTTCATGAATCTATGGGCAGAATCCACCACCTCTTTTGCTCTTCTGGAGAGCTCATATCCAGCCCCTAATTGAACATACATAGATCTCATGTAATTAGCCATGGAATCTATCACTACATTGGGGCACTGGCTTCCCCCGGCATTCTCCATGAATATTGGAAGATTTTTACTTGGATCAAAGTATGAAAAGTGTTTCCTGAGATTGTTGTAGACTGCATCCCTCTGAGGGTTGGGAATTAGAGAGGGATTTGAGACTGCATGTGCCTTATTGTGTGAGCTCATTGCTATTGAGGAGGCCATTTGGAGATGGGCAAGCCCTCTGTAAGACAGAAACATGATAAAATCAATGAAGCAGAATCAAAATTTAGAAAAGAAATGACTGAAAGCATGTTATAAAAAGAATATAAAGCCATCAACCACAGTTAACCGGTGAACACAGAGGCACTGAAAACTAGGATTAAAAACGATCAACATGAACGGATACCAATACCCCAGATGAAGTTTAAGATAGAACCAGCGTGTTCACCTATTGGTCAGTCGTAAGATTCATGGATAAGATGCTGCTCTAATGGCAAATGATGAACTGGGTAAAGAAATTGATGAATGGGTTCCATCATCCAGACTACACAGATACCATCATCCAGACTACACAGATACGACACCTTATGTCCTCTTCACGGCCAAACAAATAAACTTTGTTTCAAATCAAGCTGTTGTGGAGTGGTTCATCGGGATAGCCAGGTGGGCAGCTTTTAATGGTTATATTTTATATATAATAAATCATATGATATTTAGAGTTATAGATTTAAATATTTTTAATGTAATCTTAAGATACTTAAAGTTATATATTTAAATTTTATTAATATAATTTAAAGTTTTTTATGTGCACTGATGTTTATGTATGAATAAATTTTAGAAACCTGAAACAAAATCTGATCGATGTTTTTGGTTTTTGAGCTGCGCACTTCGATTTTACGTCTTATTTTATAATTAAAGGATGAGTTTAAAGTTGATAATATTAATTTTAAATTATATTTTAAGATTAAATGAAGATTTCAAAATTAATAACATCTTCAAAATTATTCATCTCTCTTATTTTTCATCATTAAAATTATTATATTAAGATTATTTACTTTTAACGAGTATTTAGTTTTAAATTCATTAAACTGTTAACGACTATTTAGTTTTAAATTTTCATTAAGTTAATTTTTGGAGCAAAATTTTTATATATAAGATTTTATAGATATAAGTTTATGGAGTGTAAATAAAGTATTATGTCAGATATTATTTTTTTTAGATTTAATTGCATTAAGAAAGTCATTTATTTATGACCATTTTCATGAGAGGAAAGTCATTCATTTATGACCATTTCCATGAAATGTAGTTAAGAAAGTCATTCATCTATGACCATTTCCATGAAAGGTAGTTAAGAAAGTCATTCATCTATTACCATTTCCATGGGAGGTAGTTAACCATTTTCATGAGAGGAAAGTCATTCATCTATGACCATTTCCATGAAAGGTAGTTAAGAAAGTCATTCATCTATTACCATTTCCATGAGAGGTAGTTAATCATCATCATGAGAGGACCATTTCCATGAAAGGTAGTTAAGAAAGTCATTCATCTATGACCATTTGCATGAGAGGTAGTTAACCATTTTCATGAGAGGAAAGTCATTCATCTATGACCATTTCCATGAAAGTTAGTTAAGAAAGTCGTTCATCTATGACCATTTCCATGAGAGGTAGTCATAACTGACTAATTTCTCATGATTTTTGAATAGATTGAAACTAGTGAAATGAATCACATAGCATCAATCATCACTTCCAGGGCTTGCACCCTATAGCCAGAACTTCCCGAGAGGTCACCCATCCCAGATCGCCTCTAGCTCAATCGCGCTTAACTGTGGAGTTTTCCCCACAATCAAGCCAACTTAGCTTGCTACCCCATTCGCAAAACCTTAGCAAGTATTTTCTGTATTCAAGCTTTTGTGATCCATAATGAATTAAGCAAAGTCTTTTAGTAGAAATCACATAAGAGAATTTTTTGGCCTATGTGTTTCGAACCAACAAGTGTGGTTCATCAATTGTTGGTTCAAAACGCGTAGGCCAAAAAAATCTCTTATGTGATTTCTACCGAAAGGCTTTTCTTAGCAAGTATTGTGCCTCATGAACCATTCAAGTAGAGCTCCCTTCACTCTTATGTATTTAAGTATTGAGGGTCTTTCGCAGTGCATTATATTAGATATCATTTTTTTTTTAGGGATTCAACTGTGTTAAGAAAGTCATTCATCTATGACCATTTCCATGACAGGTAGTCGTAACTGACTAATTTCTCATGAGTTTTTAATAGTCCACTTAGCACTCATTGCATTGGGTGATGCTCACAGGGGTGAAGAAGTGGGATTGAAACTAGTGAAATGAATCACATAGCATCAATCATCAATTCCGAGGCTTGCACCCAGTAGCCAAGACTTCCTGGGAAGTCACCCATCCCAGATCGCCTTTGGCTCAAGCGTGCTTAACTGTGGATTTTTCTCCAAAACCAAGCCCACTTAGCTTGCTACCCCATTTGCAAAACCTTAGCAAGTATTGTGCCTCATGAACCATTCAAGTAGAGTTCCCTTCACTCTTATGTATTTAAGTATTGAGGGTCTTTTGCAGTGCATTATATTAGATATCATTTTCTTTTGGGATTCAATTGTGTTAAGAAAATCATTCATCCATGACCATTTCCATGAGAGGTAGTCGTAATTGACTAATTTCTCATGATTTTTAATAGTCCACTTAGCACTCTCGATGCACCCGATGCAATGAGTGCTAAGTGGACTATTCAAAAATCATGAGAAATTAGTCAATTATGACTACCTCTCATGGAAATGGTCATAGATGAATGACTTTCTTAATGCAGTTGAATCCAAAAAAAAAATGATATAATGCACTGCAAAAGACCCTCAATACTTAAAGTATTATGTGTGAAGAGATTTATTGTTCAAATTCCTTCCATTTATTTGTGTATGAGAAAATGGTATATATATACTTATAGAGGTTATAGTGGTAGTAGTTGGAAGTAGTTAGAAACAAAAAAACAAAACAATTAACAACAACAAACATATTATAAACATAATATTTATTTTATTAACACTAAGCATAAACATACTTTAACATCATCATCATACTATATCGTAGAATGCATCTCTGCATGCAATAAATTTATAAAATATATATTAATTTGAATTAATTATTGATAATATATTTAATAAAAATTTCCAAATATTTTTATAGATATTTATTAAAAATGGATAGCTTTTTAGGAGAGTTTATGTGAAGTTCCTTAAAATGTAAAGTAAATATATAGTACAATTCAAAATTTTGGGTTTGTTACCCCATAGTTGTATACTAGGGGCAATATAGCTCAACTAAAGGTTATTATGGTAGCACTCAAATTGGCACAATTGCATATATATATATATATATATATATATATATATATAAATAAAAGTAGAATAATATTATTAAAATTAATTATTTATTATTTAATTAATTTTTCTTCATTATCATTGCTTTTTACTATCATTTTCAAATATCTTTGCATTTTAATATCAATTTCAAATATGTGTGTATTTTTTATGGTAATATTGTCCAATATATTTGATAAAATGAAGAAGCTAATGGTGATTTTTATCCCACAAATATTTTGTTTTATGATAAGGAAAAGACCATGTCATTTATGGGATTGAGATTTACATAAATTATAAATCACATATTTGTTGTGTGTTTAAATTCTGGGGATTTTAATAAAATTACATGAAAAGTAAGTGGTGACATAAGAAGAGTTAACAATCAATTCATCAAATATGAAAGACTAAGATAATACCAAAGTTTCACAGGGACGCATCCCCCGGGGTGGGGCACACTTCCCACATTTCTCATATTTTTAGGATGGAAGATGTTTTCAAAAACATTTTGTTGGATATACTGAGAGGGAGGGTGAACCAGTATTTCTTTTCAATCATTATTTTTATCAGTTAAAAACATTTATATTTGGAACACATAAATAGATAACAGGTATAGATGCTTTTATTAATGTGATCTTTGCAATAAATCAAGTACTATATATATATATATATATATATATATATATATATATATATTCAATCAGTTGCCAAGCACGAACTTGGACTCTTTGTGAGGCTTCAACCTCTAGAGCACCAACTCTGTCTTATCAAGGCACCAACCTTGAATTTAGGAGCACCAACTCCCAGGACACCAATCCTTTCAGTTCTGAGGCACCAACCTCAAGGGCTCCAACCCTCTGCTGTAAACTGTCTGGATCTGTTTGGTTGTAATTCTCTGCTCCCAACCCTGTTGGACCTATGACTTACTTTTGTCCTCTTGTTCCTTCCACTTCTACTAGAACTTCGGCTTCCTTTTTTTCTTACATTTCACCAGCAACACTAAACTTTCCTTGTTCTCTATTTTATATGCCCGATATGCCTTACCTTTGGCTTCCTCCTTGCTCGCTTAAGCTTCGGCTTCCTCAACACTCGCTTGATCTTTCAGCTTCCTCTGCGCTTACTCTTCGGCTTCCTCTGTCTCTTCGAATCCATCAATACTCACAGGACACGTTAATGTGGAAGAGAGGCCGAATTACAATAATGTTGCATATTAAAGAAAATATCAGAGAGGCAGCCTTTTTTTTTAATATTCATACAATATACATTAATAATCCTGCAATCACAACCTAGCCGATGCCCCATTAGCATAGTTAGAAATATATAATGGGTGGTCCCACCAGCCACGTCACTATCTCAATTGCAATCGCAAGTTTCTAGAGATCTTTTATACATCGTGCCTATAACATTGCAGATGGCCAATTGCCGATTGCTCCTACTGGATGCGATATGATTATAAGCTATTTTTAATAATTCTGTCGGGTCTGTATATATATATATATATATTGCAATCATAGTTTATAGTTTGTCATTCCTTTATATCTTGCAATGCATAACCTCTGATACGATATAATGTTTGGGCGTATTACAATGGTGATGATGTAACCTGCTCGGACACAGTTTCTGAGGTTTAACTTTATCAGGTTCATTCTCCACCGTAGATTTCAACCCCAAAATCCAACGGTCTCCAACGATTTCAGGTGGACTACTTGCATGAGAGTTACCTGCCCGAAATGAGCAGTTTTTCTCTCTCCTCTAGTTGCTACGTGTCAACCATTGAATGGAATTGAGCGCTTTCCTCTAAATACCACTTACCATTTTGCATCCACCCGAAATACCACTTATAGCTTTAAATCCACCTTCCTTCGTTGACTAATGCCTGAGCTTATTTGTACTCGATGACCGTAGATCTTCTACCATCGACGGTTGTGACGCCTTCTCCGAAATCCTCTTCCGCTACTACTTAAATCAATCTCCGCCGTTCATTTCTTGACACCAGTCTGTGCAATTTAATCTTGGCCGATCATTTCCTTCAACTTCGTCTGTTGATCTCCGAGATCCAACGGTTCCTTTGCATTCAATCTTCATCTATCTCCTCACTTTGACTTTGATTCATTTCTTCAGTGTTTTTCCTGTGGTTTCAGATTTTCTTCAAGGTTTCGGCCTTTCACTTTTTCGTTGCTCAACTCTCTTTGAGCCTGCCTTCTGCAAATTCATACATCATTGATTCTCTCTAAGCTTCACTCTGATTCTTCAACCGGATTCAAAGACCCACCATGATTCTTGTTTGCTTCTTTTGATGAATTCTTCCTCTCAGTTCTTCTTGGGCATACATTACATGCGATACTCCCAATATGGCTCCTCTGATGTGGTTCCTTCTCAATCTTCCGCTCTTACACTTACTTTTCTTCTTTGCTTTGATAGCTCTGCTCTGATGGCTCATTAGCTTCATATTGACATTAATGACAATCTAGATCAACACATTTCCCCGCTTCTTCTCTTTGGAGAAATTTTGGAAAATTGTATAACCCCTTAAGTTGACACATGTTTTCATAAAGATAAATGATGATTGTGTAATGCCAACATGGAGGATCATCGTTGGTTGAGAAAAAAATAAATTTTAATTGGATGGCTTTAGGAGTGGGACTGATGGATCTACGATATGAGGGAGAGTTGTGAGTGGGTGGGACGGCATGATAGAAAGCCCCACCACCAAATAGTTACAAAGAAATGATGGGGCGGGGGAGATGCCTACATCCTTCTTGTTCATCCCACGATGTGAAGGGAAGACATGCAAGCTTGGAGAAAATAAGAGAAGGAAAGCAAGCAAAAAGGAAAAAGGGGGGAGAACTCTTGGGGAAGAGGAGCATAGGAGCACATAAAATACTTGAGAGTCATGACTGAGAATTTCAACTAAAAGTTTTTTGGGGTGTGATCCCCAATATTGATGCAATAGAGCAATTAGATTGTGGTGTCCAAACTTGAAAGATCAATGGGAGGCTTAGTGGAGGAATTGGGTGTCGAGTGCTTGTTGTGAAGTCGATAAACCACTTAGTGCTTACACAATAAGCTAACAAACCACCTATAAAGAAATCCCACACTCCTATAAGACTAAGCAATAACCCAACCGAAATTGAATTGGAATCTCTGAGAAAGCACTCGCTTGGACCATGGATCTGGCTCAAGGGTGGTTAGCTGCAAGAAAGACTACAATGTAGTTGTCCTATGGTTGAGAGGAGAGTCGAAGTCCCTCCTTTAGTTGCCATCCATTCCATGTCATTCAGATAAGTAATCTTGGTTGTGTATGTTATACTATATTCTATAATATGCCTTAATGTGCTCATCGTTAATGAAGGATTCTGTGTTATTTATGTAAGAATGCTTGAGTCCCTAGCTAAGCAAGGACTTACCAACTAACTTGTTATGCATTGCCAATGAAATAATGTGATACTTCTATCTATCTACATTGAGATGTTATTTCTATGTTCTCATGATTAAGAAAGGTTAGAAGGCCTTTATGTTTGTTGATACTTTACATACTTACAGAGATATCTACATGGTTTGAATGATTATTTGATGTGCTTAGTTAATTGCTGCAATATGTGAACTCCATTGTTTGGCTTGGCCATGGTTATTAACTACTTGATAATGTTCATTGTCCCCATACTGTGACATATGTTTATTGGTGAAGATAACAATTGTGTGCGTGTGTGGAGTCTATTTTATGATATAAATGTATAGTATTAATTGTGAGTGAAATTATTGAGCAATGCTAGTTTGAACTCTAGTGCCTGTTGGTGGGCATGCTTATAAGTTGAAAGGCTCCCTATCTTGTTAAAATCTAGAAATGTATTATTTTATGTAGAGAATGAGATAAAGATTGTGTGTGTTGAGTGTGATTGTTTATCTATACTTAGTTAAATGTGTAATGTTTTCTTTCTTATCATGAGAATGCACTAGGCCGCGATCAAACCCAATGTTCATGGACAAATCTTATATTGCGAACAAGACATATCTCCCTAAAATTGGAAACCAAGTCTAGAACAAAATAAAGAAAAACATAAAAACTCTCTCTAGGTTCATTACCATTAAATCATAGACGTAGGCAAAGTGATGAGTAACTCATATTTTTTTTATCGACATTTGTCCTCGCTATTGTTTGTAGTAGCTTTCAATCCCATCCTTGATGCTCCGAGCCAGGATTTCTAAAGACACCAACCGATAAATCATCAAAGCACATGATACACAAATTATTTAACATAACCTATACAAGTGAATGTGGGAAACAAAAATGTATTTGCATTAATGAAATATGGAAGCAAATTATAATCGATGCCTTAATGTTTTGAATCTCCTTCGAGTTTTCTTCACTCCAAGCCTTGCCTGCAAAAGTAGTATGTTCATAGGTTGGATACTTTAGCAAGATGTGATGGAAACATGAGAGCCGAAGTTCTTTCAAGAGTAAAAAATCCAACCCCTTCTCCATGAGATTCCATTGAATTTATAGAATAGAGAAGGGTAAGAGGAGATAAGAGATGGAGGTTCAGATCCACTTAGTGTTATAGCTCCAAATCTCACTCTTGATGTTTGTGATGCTACACTCATGGCCTAGGGCAACCCCTCCTTCCAGACCTGGTCCAAATACTTAAAAAACAATGTTTTACTCCCTATACGCGACATTGCCCTGAGCTAAACGCGTGTGTACGCGGGTCCGTGTATACCCAACCCGCATATATGTCTTAAAACACTTAAAAAAATTAAATCTCCTTAATTTCGGGTGGAGATAATGGGTTTTACCTGTTGATTACCTATTAGTGCCTATGGCCCAACTGTTCCCAATGAATTCCCAACTAAAAAACTACTTTGGGAGAAGTATAAAAAGGCTTCAATGGGAAGACCTAAGGAGGAGAGAAGAGAGAGAAAAATCACTCTGCTGAGATTATCCCTAACCATGTCTGAAGATCCCTGTGCTTCCAACACTTCCCTCATTATAGGAAACCCTTGTTTCCTTGAGTTATGATGTCTTTCCATTAGTTGAGATATCTTGGAGTGAGTCATGGAAGGAGTTTGTTGAAGGCTTGAGATTGGACGAATTCGAAGGATGTTTCTGCTTGGAGCCTGTGAAAGGAAGACTCAGGTGAAATCATTCCTTTCTGAACTTTAGTTATCTATAATAAAAGGAATACTTGTCTTGTTCCTAATATTAATCTTCTTCATGCTTATGATATCAATGTTATGATTTACATATGAATGGTTGTTTCAATTGTATAACTAACTACTTTCAATATGGTATGAAGTTGATTTCCTTATGATGCTTGGTCCATATACTGCTATGCTTTCTTGAATTGATTGTTTTGCAGGTTGAAGGATCGAGAGGAACTCCTAGAGGGTTTGGACCCTAGCTAGATCTTCCCAAACGAAGGACCCCCAAGTGCACCTCTCTTCATGTAGTTTGTTTATATTAGCGTCATGGCTGTGTGGAATGCTTGTTTTTCTTTATAGATAACCCTCGATCTGCTAGGGTATCGACCAAAGACCCTAGGGGACTTTGTCCCTAAACACTTAGGTAGGGGTGAGATCCAATATGGTAGGGATGCGAGCTCATATCCACACCGTATGGAAAGATACCTCCACAAGGCTTCTAGAATAGAAGCTCCTCGTTCCTTTTTAATATTTACCCAAGTTAAAAGATTGATGCAAGATGTAACGCAACAACTTGCATCGATGACACAATTCATTATCTATGAAGCCTACGTCTTCACAGGATAAAATGGTAAAACCTGCATTGACCTTCAAAAATAGGGTTTTTGAAGGTATTTTCATAAAATTCTTATCTTCCATAGAGAGGTATTTTTTCTATCTTCTTTAGGGATTAGTGGCAATGATACTTCAAATAGTGAAGGATAGGGGTACAACATCATTTTCCATAGATGTGACAAAAATCATGTGTAACACCTGGGAAGGCTCAGTAGAGCATCAAAAAACACTTGGAGTCATAGATATTTGCATGGCTTGCACAATCTTGTATTCTGGCCAAAGACAATTTTAAACTAAATTATACATGATAATTTTGAGTCGATTTAGTTTAGGGAGAAGATATGGGAATATCCCCATTACCTGATGCAAGATTTCATGGCACGTCACACCATGTGTCGTCGAGTTGTGTGCAATGGTCGTCCAAGCTGGGGACTATAGATAGAGTGTGCATTACAGGGACTTCCCTACCATTGGATGGAAAAATTTATGATGTGTCACACTCTTTCATCCTTGACAGGCAACAAGTAATGATGTGATTGTTGTTTCTAGAACATGCATGGTGGGTCTTCCATTTATCACTTATCGTGAACTTTCATGTTGCACAATGTTGGTTGGTATAAAGCTTGGTTGTGGCACAATAGCATTGTGCCAAGGTGGTGGGATAATAGTATATCCATCTTAGGGGACAAAGAATTGAATATGGCACTTAATGAAGGAATCATGTTGTCAACCCAAAATTTCATATAACGTGAAATATCAAATTTGTGCAAAGAGACTGGCTCTGTGGAACCCCCTGGAAATGGTTGAGGTGGCAAGTTCCACATAAGTCAAGTAAGGCTACGTGGATGCCACGTAGCAGGTGACATAGGAGATTACAGGCATGGAACCTACATGGTGTGACATGTGGCAAGTAGATTTAGCCGGATTGGATGGCCAAAGGGTCCATTTTTGGGTTACGCGTGGCACCATCAAAGGAAGCCACATGGTAGAGCGATATCACCCTAACGTCAGAAAGAAGCAAGGAGACATGTGACATTGATATATTGATGAAGCGACAGGTGGAATGTGATGCCACATGGCCTAAATGTGAGATGTGGTGCTAACATGGATTTGACATGACTGGGGCCATGTCATCGTGGAACGTAGACCGCGACAATGATTTGTACTGTTGTGTAAGGAGCCATAGTTGACAAAAGCCATAGAATGGGAAATTTTCCTGGTAAGTAACGTAAAATTCTATGTCCTTGTGTGTCATGGAAGCTGAGTAAAGTGTTGTTTCCCAAGTAATGGCGCAGTTGCGCTATGGTGTGAGGACATGGTAAGAGCCACGTTAGTTTATGGGTGATGCGGTAGAGCCACGTACACCACTTGGAAATGCCATGCATCAGTACATTTAGTGTGGAAATGTTGAGGGGGCTTGATCTTTCTAATGGGCATAAATTTAAATCCAATTTCAAATTGAGCTAAAATTCTATATCACTGAAAAGCTCTCGATTGGTCAAACATAATGGTGGTATTTGTTTTGGATGTTGACAAAGTTAGAAGATAAGTATATTTATAACCCTATCTTCATAACAGGACCATGGAGGTCGAGTTAGTTTTAATAAAACCCCTTCCACATCCTGAGAAAAATCTAAGGGATTGGAGGGCATGTTATAAAGTGGTATCAAAACATCCAGGTTCAACACTTGGACTAGATGGGCTTAAGATAGATGAAATGAAAGAGTGAAGGTTATGAACTAAACCTAATTTGGAGATAATATTTGGAGTTATGATATAGAGTATCAGAGCACCCAAGTTCAACTTTCAAACTAAATGGGCCTAGGAGGATAAGTTTAATACCTTTGTTAAAGTGTGGAATACCACTCTCTGTGTTATTTAAAGAATGATCGTTTTTTGTTTGCAAGTGTGTGTTGTTTATAGAATTTTACTAGTGATTGTGTACTAAATGCATGTTCGTTTATGTGAAATTGTTTTGCTAAACATACAAATACTCTAATGTTAATTAAACACTGATTTGAATTTGATGCAACAAGATAAGCATGTTGAATGTAGTTAGATTCGATAGAGCAACCCAACAGGATTGCAAAAGTTTATGACTTAGTGACGCAGTCAAAACTATGAGGGGTAATCTCTAAACTTATCTCTTGCTAGCTTATATTTTTCTTTAATGTTTTGAGAAGTTTTTGTATTCTGATGAATAATAGCATAGGCATAATAAAATGCAAGAGATGAAATCGTTCATAGATACATGTCCACCAAATATATTATAAATAATGATATGCCAGATGCATGAAGGTACACTATGTGCATACAATAATAGATGTGCATGCATAAAGAATCTGAGCACCCTGTTGTCATAACATGATTCAGATGACCAATAGTGGTTAATGGTAAACATGTAACTAAGAGCAGGTTGATGGAACAATTGGGAAGCCATTGAAAGTGTTACATGTAGTCTTGAGGAACGAAGGCTATCGAAAATAAGTTGTTGATGAGAGAATGGCATAGGTGACAGCTACCTCTGTTTATATGCATCTTGTGGTAATATTGTGAGTGAATTAATAAGAGGTTTGCTAGTAGTCAGTGGTTTTCTCTAGATAAGTGTTCTAAAAATTATTGATTATGACTCTTGAAATTTATGCACACTTAAAGTATTGTTTGAATTCTTGATTAAGTGCATGACATGAGTATGTGCTTATGAGATGGCATGAAGGAATGATCATGTTTTAAGGCAATTGTACTAATACAATGTGTGTTCAAGACAACATATATGCACAAGAGTGTAAGGGGGGGAGGAATGCATGGTTGTTGCAAGGAAGAAAAGTTCATGCAACCTCTAGACACCTGAGCCAACAACTTTCAATGCAAAAGGAGATGGGAACTCATGGGATTGAGTTTGTTGGGAATTAATGGATGAGGTGTATGGGAATGTTTTGTATGTCATTGACATTACAATTTTCTTGTTGATTTTGTTTATTAACCTTGAGCATGGCCATGTTGCTTTTTCTTCCTTGTGTTGCTATTGTGTTTTTCCTTGTTTTCATTCTTTCTTATTTCCTTTTACGGGTTGGTCTTGGTGGCTTTTTGGGTGTGGGAAAGGAAAGGAAACAAGTTTTGAAGAAGAGTTAAATAAAACCGAATCAGAGGTGCAATACCTTGAATAAACCCTGTACATCAGATGAATGACAAGATAAGGAAGAAGTGGATGACATAATAGCTAGGTGGTCCTGGTTGGGTTCACATGAACAAAATGGATAGAAATGTGACAACCATGAAAATGGCATAAGAAGGGAGTTCTCTTGACTGAAATTGTGCATGGCTATTTTATATATATATATATATTATATATATATATATATTATATATATATATATATATATATAATATATATATATATATATATGCATTATTTATTTTTATGAATATGACAAAATTTATAAATGTATAATGATGCTATGTTGAGAATCATTAATATTATGTTTTTTTCCACATGGAATGTCCATTAAGGCAAGTGCTCAAAATGACATGTCTTGTTAACTACCATTATCGATGTGCATATGCCTATGATTCTAACATTTTTTGTGTGTATGAATGATATTGATAAGGGGTGGAACTTGATAACATATGAATAACATGAATGAAGACATGCTAGGAGTGAATGTAAATGAAAATGCCTTTATGAAGTTTTCATTGAAGTCTATAATAGTTGAGTTACTAAATTTATGGCTAATGTATGATGCTAAGATCATTTCAGGAACTGTCGATTATTGCAACAACATGAATAATTATCAACCAACTAGACCCTTTAAAAGGCTTCAACTGAGATCATTGCTAATCATAAGCAAGTTAAAAAGGAGTAAAATAAAGGAATTGGGTAAGAATTCCTTCTATTGAATTTGAAAACTATTGTTTCAATTTAATGCATACCTTGCATGATATTAGGAAGCGGTATGGTGAAGGCGAGAAGCCTTTAGTATGAAACGTGAGAATAATTCTTGAAATGTATGCTAAGTGAAATGGAGAATTAAAATTCTAATGAATTTAGAGACGTGTATTTCTCATTTCTGATGTATTAGTCTATTGGAATGAATGTTTAATTGCATTTGAAATTATTGGAATAAATAGGGTGCACATGTATAACATAATAACAACATCATTTCAACATATTTGAATTTAGGAAGTAATAAAGTTATTATGAGGATAATAATTATTAAGTCACTTCATGCTACTATGAATTTATGAAATTGTGTGTGCGAACACTAAGAAGTGTTGGCTAATTGAAAGATTATGTTGCAGACAAGTGTTGGATTTGTGTGATCTCAAATCCACCATGAAATTCCAACAACACCTGCAATGAAGGTCAATGACATGACTACAAGTTTCATGCTTATGAGATCAAGCTTTTGGATGAAGCAAGGATTGGAAAATTAAAATTTATGGTTTGAAATTTTTTAGTATATCTCATGGGAAACTAAATGTTGTGACATAGGTGGCATGATGGAGCTGGAAGCTCAGTAACAGGATTGTTGTGAAAACATTGTGGCCTGTGGAAATATGTTTATCTTATGGCAGAAAGTCATAACTTGTACCCTAATTATAAGACTCCATGAGTAGTGCAGTGGAGCACACCAGACTAGTACCTAGTCATACAACTCCAAGCGCATATCATTAGAGCATGCCAGATGGTGACTAGGATATGAGACTCTAATGATAACCCCACACAGGAAATCCCATGGAAAAGTAGACTACCCAGAATGGGGTTTCTCAGGCTCGAAAGGGTGAGTGACTGACGAGGGCCCATGTAAGAAAGCCTTTAGCCATGTAGATTGCTTGGATTGGGGGTTTAATGGGCTTGTGAAGTTGAGTAGCTGGTGGGGGAACAAATATTCCCATGCTCACTGGGATGTGAGTATGAGGAAGCTTGTTTGGAGTTGCATGAAAAGACTGCGTAGAGTAGTGTGACTGCCATTGCATGCTTGCTTCAGTTGAGAACCATTCAATGAGCCAGATTTGAGGATGGAGTTGTATGAAAAGATTGCATAGAGAAATGTGACCACAATTGAGTGCTTCCTTCAGTTGATAAACCACTTAATGAGTTGTATTTGAAGACGGAGTTTGATGAAGACTATGTGGAGCACACTCAACACTTAGTGCTTGCTTCAACCAATAAACCACTCAGTGCACAAGCAAAGATGAAGCCATATAGATAAGTATTAGTTATAAATTTAAAGAGATTTATGTTCAAATTATGATTTAATATGTTTTAATTTTTTTATGATTAAATCTCATAAGACTCATGTGCTCTTGGTGTAGGATAACTACTAAACTATCCAACATGAGTATATGAGGTTGACTATAAGACAAATGACATCATCCCAACAATATCAGCATGCACTATAACAACATAATGGAGCTAAAGACTTTAGGAACTAGGCCATTGTGGTGACACTAGAACCCTGTGACATGCATTGATCACCATGAGGAATTCCATGATCCATGTGTTGTGCTATTAAAGTAAGGTAGGGGTATGCCTTAGTTGAGAAACTTGGAAGGTGTGTGATTACACAAAATAGGAAGTGGATCACTTAGGTATTGATGAAGCAAAGAAGTGGATTCCATAATTGGAAAGTGAATTGGTTTCACATAATCATGTGCCTACTCATTGGGATCAGAGATGCATTAGGTGTGTCCCGGGAAGCAATGAACTGAACTTATTTCCTGAAGGAGTACTGAGCACAGTGGATGGAATGGATGGGCATTGAGGTATATCATGCTTTGGAATCAAGTAATTAATCAGGACAAAGTGCAATGGAAGCGTGTGTTAGATATATGTTGTCATTGATGGTGTTGTAGCTTAATAATTGTCATTGTAGTAAAAATGGAGAGAGAGAAAGTAAGGAAGGAGTTTGATGTAGAGGGTTGGATAACACAAAAAAGTAAATAATGGATTATATGTTTATACTAGTGAGACACGAGGTACTTCATTTGGATTTTTTGTATTGTGGTCTTGACCTTATTATGCTCCTCTTCTCTTCCGCTTTCTCCTTCCTCTGTGAGAAACTTTATACCCAAGGCTTGGCAGTTTGATTCAGACAAAATTTTAGCTAATCCCAACCCTTGATCATCTTCATGCATTTGATCTACAAGTTGTATTCTTGGATTTTAGCAATCCATTTACCTCTTTTTCCCTCACTGTCCCTTTGTACCAGAATGTATTTCATAGTTGTTGTAGGAACATAAGTTGTTATGCTTGATTGCAGGACATATATTCTGAAGGTCTTCAGGGCCTTGACTAAGGCATAGGACTGCTCCTCCATAATGTTATACTTTAGCTCAACATCCGGTAGCACCTGGTTGAAAAATGCTATTGGTTTCTCATGCCCTTCATTGTTTTTCTGCAATAGGACAACAACCACTATATGTGGAGAAGAAAAAGAGAAAATGAAAAATGGCTTTAGATAGTCAGGGCTGAATAATACAGGAGCTTCTATAAAGGCACTTTTGGTCATAGAGAATGACTCTCATGTTTCTTAATTCCATTTTAGTTCCCTATCCTTATTCAACATCCTTGTAATTTCTTTAATTATCTCAGCATAATTGGGTATGAACCTCCTCAAAAAGTTGATTATGCCTAAGAAATTCTGGTTTTCTTTCTTATTTCTTGGTAATGGGATGTTTTCTATGGCTTCCACCCTCTTGGAATTTATATTCACCCCCTATTTTTCCACGATGTGTCCTAGCAACTTTCCCTCACTTAAACAAAACCGAGACTTCCTAGGATTTAAAGACAGGCCATATTTTCTGGATTTCTCAAAAGTGAGTCATAGATGTTCAATATGTTCCTCATCTATTTAAAAAAAAAACAATGATGTCATTTGGATAAATTACCACAAACTTATTTTGTTCTCCCACAAACGTTATATCCATTGCTCTCTGAAAAGTGGCTACTTCATTAATGAGGTTGAAATACATTATAGCATACATAAACGCTCCCCAAGGTGTGGTGAAAGTAATTTTCTTTTGATCCACAGGATGCACAACTACTTGATTGTATCCAGAAAAACCATCCATCATAGACAAATGAGCATAGCCCACCATCTTTTACAAAATGTAGTCCATTTTAGGCAGAGGGTAATTATCCTTTAGTGAGGTCTTGTTAAGATTCCTAAAGTCAATGCACAACCTTATTTCCCCATTCTTCTTCCTAACAGGAACTAGATTTGCCACCCAATTTGAATACCTCAGAGGTACGATAATTTTGGCTTGGAGCAACTTCCTCATATCTTTCTCAATTGATGGAAGTAATAAAGGGTTAATCTGCCTAAGCCTCTGTTTGTATGGTTTCACCCCACTCTTCAAAGTATTTTTATGTTGGATGATATTAGTATCAAATGTTTTTAAATAATCATAAGACCAAGAAAACACATCCATATACTGCTGAAAAATATCCAGGTACCTTTGTTTGTATTCCTTAGGAACTCCTTTGGACAATTTAACTATCTTAGGATCTTGATCTGAACTAATATTATAGTCTTCCACCTATTCTTCAAATTCTTGCTCAGTTGGCTTGGCAACCATATCATTTGAGTTGAACAATATTTCCAAGGGAACCAAACCTCTGGGGATAATATTACCTTTCAATTGTAAGCCGTGCTATGGTTTCTTCCCACTTGGTCTATTGTTCATCTAACACTTTCTCTTCCTCCTGATCAATCTTCAAGTTTGATAATTCTCCAATGACCTCGATGAAGCATTTGATTTGTTCCTCATCTTCAAACACCTGCCAATACTTAACCTTGTTTAGTATTGAAGGTCTGTATCTAACTTCAATTTTGTATCTGAGCAAGGGGTTTTTAGGATGCTTGAAGTTATTGGTAGCTCCAGCTAAGGAATCAGCCATCCTATTTCCATCTTTGGGAAAAAACTAGATGTTAAAAGCTAAGAAAAAGTTCTCAATCAGATCCAATACCTCATTTTGGTAGGCCTTTAGTCTTGTATGTTTGGTTTGGCATCGACTTTAGATTTGTTTCACCACCATCTCTGAATCCCCAAACACATTTAAGCACCCAATGTTGAGATTTCTGGTAGCTTGCAGGCCTAGCAGCAAAACTTCATATTTATAAACTTTATTTGTGGCTTCAAACTCCATCTTGAAAGAGAGATGGATCAAACTTCCTTCTGGGGATATCGATAACACACCTGCCCCTCCACCTGTGTCTCATCCATGCAAACAAGAGAAATATTTTTTCTTTACCATACACGGGGGAATTATTCAAACAATCGATCCTTGTAACTATCTTCATAAATATTGCTTCTCTATATAATCGATGCTCTTCTCTGCCAAAAAACGTGAATGGTAGCATATGTTAAATCCATTTTAATGGATCCTCCAATGTTTTATCCCCGTGATCTAGACAAGAGC
Organism: Pinus taeda; assembly: GCA_000404065.3. Taxonomy (NCBI): domain Eukaryota; kingdom Viridiplantae; phylum Streptophyta; class Pinopsida; order Pinales; family Pinaceae; genus Pinus; species Pinus taeda. The sequence goes on from APFE031101102.1 coordinate 115,974, forward strand.
ATACCAAACCTCGCAGGGATATCATCCACTACGATATCCATCACAACACTCATCATAGGGATGTGAGCCAAATTAACCTCCAGGTCTTTAATCAACCCTAAACATTTTACTCTCTTGGAGTCAAAATAATACATATCTTTATATGGTGTTGTTATTTGTAGCCCCAATTTCTCCATGACAGACAATGGCATCATATTGTGAGAAGCTCCCGAGTCAAGCATCCAGTTATGTAAGAGAAGTTCATGAATTACCAAACTGACATAGAAAGCGGGAGTACAAGGGTCTTGTTCCTCAACATGAGGTCCAAATACAATCATGGGTATTTCTTCTTGGAGGTTTAGGTTGTCTTCCAGAGGGGCCATGGTGGGAGGACACATGAATTGAGATACTTGAATTTTGTAGTTTGGATGTTTCAACAATTCAGTTAAGGGAACAAATATTTTGACCCTCTCCAACTCTTTTTGAAGACTAAATTCGTGAGGATTCCTATAAGTTGTGACCACATAAACAGGCTCTTTTTCTTTATCACAACCATGTTTGGATTGTAAGGGCAATTGTTATATTTTATAGACTTCGGGCTTGCAGAGAATGGAATCTAGAGAGTCTTTCTTTTTAGTGAGGATTGGTCTAGTGGCTTCTTTCTTTTCTCTGTTGATTTGGGAGGAGTGGTGGAAGAGGACTCCTCCTTTTGATCTTGCATTCTAGATCTTTTCCTAGAAGATATAAGATCATATTTTGATCCAGATTTAAACAGGAACGGTCTAAACCATATGCAACAGGAACGCAATAGATTACAGAGATAACCATAAATACAGAGATGCGATAACCATAAATAGAGAGATGCAGCGGAAATAACACTTCATTTCATTAATGGAAAATACCGAAATATGCTTACAACCAGAATTGGAAATAAACCAGCTAGGACGATGGTAGCTTATCTCTGAGAAGAGATGTGCGGCTACATGTCTCTGAACTGTTCCGAACTTGTTTTACAATGAGGCTCGAAGGCCTATTTATTATTTCCGCTGCATATTTGTGTATATGGTTATCTCTGTAATTGGTTGCGTTCCTGTTTAAATCCGGATCAGTGATAAATAGGTGGATATTGGTGGCCACCTGCCAAGTCCACCTGGACCCCCACCATTGTCTTTCTCAGCATTTTCAGTTTCCTTAATTGTAGCACAACTTACTATTTTTAGCAGTTTTTCGGGTCCCGAACTTCCGGAGCCGTTTTGAGGCCCTAAACGATGTTTTTTGGGAATCCAAGGGCAACACGGGTCCATGGAACAGTGTTGTTGTTCCAACAATGATAGTGCTCGAATAGATCTTTCTAATGAGCTATTGTACGCGTCAAACGGAGATCATATGCTAAAGTTACGACCCCGGGAAGTTGATGTACCAACTTACCCCCAAACGGGGCCCACAGTTTGGCGTTTCATCTCCTAGGGGTAGGTTTTGGAATGTTAAGGGTTTTTCATTGTTTCTCAACAATAAATAGGCCTTCGAGCCTCATTGTAAGTCAGTTCAGAGGCATGTAGCCAACACATCTCTTCTCAGAGATAAGCTACCATCGCCCTAGCTAGTTTATTTCCATTTTCTGATTGTAAGCATATTTCAGTATTTTCCATTAATGAAATGAAGTATTATTTCCGCTGCATATTTGTGTATATGGTTATCTCTGTAATTTGTTGCGTTCCTGTTTAAATCTGGATCAGGACGAGACCCATCAAGTGGTATCAAAGCAAGAAATTGAAAGTGTCAAAATAGACATGGAAGTTGGAAGACGAGGACATGGGAGAGGTGTGTGCAAAGCAGTAGATGAAGGAATGAGGGAAGAAATAAGGATCCTTACTGCTCATTTGGAGGTAGTGGAAGAACGAAGGAAAAGGGATCTAGAAATAGGAGATGATAGTGAGGAAGAAGCCATAGTTACAACAGACAGATCAGATGAGGAAGGGCTCGAGATGAGGTTGTTGAAGTCGGTCTTGTTAGCCAACAGCAAGCCCAAACCGGAGATTCCAAATTACGATGGCAGCTTGTCCATAGAAGTTTTGTTGGACTGGATAAGCGAGTTGGACAAGTATTTTTAAAGTGAAGAGGTCAGCAACGACCAAAGAGTCAAGTTCACTGCAACAAAGTTGAAAGTACATGCAACCCTATGGTGGGACATTGTCCAAGTAGAGAGAAGAATGATGAACAAGTTACCAGTAAAGAAGTGGTCAAGGATGCTGGCCAAGCTGAATGGAAGATTTCTGCCTATGGATTACCAGGTTGAACTCTATCAACAAGTGCAGAATTTAAGACAAAAAGGGATGATAGTAAGGGAGTATATAGAAGAATTCCACCGGGTAAACTTAAGAACTGGTTACAATGAGAACACCCCGGAGAAGACAACAAGATATGTAAATGGTTTAAGACTGGAAATACTGGATGAAATCAGCATTCTTTCCCCAAGAAATATAGAAGAAGCCTATCAGAGTGCTATGAAGGTTGAGGAAAAGATTACTAGAAAAAATAATGCTAGGAGAGGATGGGGAGCTGGCAAAGGATGAGGACAGTCCTATGGCAGAGGATGAATTGCAAGTAACAGGGAAGAGGGCAGTAGCTCCAAGGCTTCAGGAACAACAGAAAAAGGAGACAGCACTAGAGATGGCAGGCCATATCAGCAAGGAAGAGGGAATGGCCGAGGTAGAGGAGCTAATTATCGATGTTACGGATGCCACAAGTGGGCGCATAGATCTTTTGAATGCCTTAAAGTGGAACAAGCTAGCGAGAGAGGAACATTTGTTGCACAACCTGAGGAAGTAGGGGCACCGCCCCAAGAAGAAGAAAATGTAATGGAAATGGGGGATGCCTTAGTTTTGAACAAAGTGTTGCTAAAAAGAGCCAAAGAATCAGCTAAACAGACCCAAAGAAAAGCATTATTCTAGAAAGTTTTCAAATCACATTGGAAATGCTGGAAGTTGATCATCGATAGTGGGAGTATAGATAATTTGGTTGCCACCAAGATGGTAGAGAAGTTGGGTTTGAAGGAGCTAAAGCACCCCACCCCTTACAAGGCGTCATGGTTGCAGAAAGGCCACCAGCTGTTGGTTGACAAAGAGTGTGAAGTTAGTTCCAAATTAGCGAGTACGAAGACAAAGTTATTTTTGATGTTATACAAATGGATGTCTGTCACATACTACTAGGAAGACCATGGCAATATGATCGAAAGGTAGTACAAGATGGGAAGACAAATTGCTACAAGTTTGTTAAAGATGGGATCAAGCACACACTTGTGCCCATCAAGGAGGAGAAGACACCAGAAGCAAGTGGGATGAAAGCATTACTAATGGGTGGAAAAATATTTTTTATAATCGATTGAAGAAAGTGAAGTGAACTATGCTATTGTGAGGAGGGCAAAGATAGTGTTGATGCACACAAAAATGTATGGTTTGCCTGTAGAAATTCAGAAGATGCTGCAGGAGTTCAGTGATATTGTAGTTGATGATTTGCCAGACAAGTTGCCTCCTAAAAGAAGCATCAGCCATCATATCGACTTTATACTCGGAGCAAGCTTACCAAATAAGCCAACATATCGGATGAGCCCCAAAGATAATGAGGAGAATAGGAAATAGGTGCAGGAGTTGCTAGATAAAGGGCTGATAAGGGAAGGCTTGAGCCCTTGTGTAGTACCAATAGTTCTCGCTCCGAAGAGAGGAGGAGAATGGTGAATGTGCACGAATTCAAGGGCCATTAATAAAATCACCATTACGTACAGATTTCCACTACCATAGATGGACAATATGATGGATTGCCTAAGAGGGTTAGCATACTTAACGAAGATTGATCAAAAGAGTGGCTATCATCAGATTCAGATCAAGGAAGGAGATGAGTGGAAGATAGCCTTCAAGACTAATGAAGGGCTGTACGAGTGGCTGGTCATGTTGTTCGGTTCGAGTAATGCCACTAGTACTTCTATGCGACTAATGAATGAAATGCTAAAAGAGTTCATCGGAAAGTTTGTGATAGTGTACCTTAATGATATATTAATTTTAAGCAAGACTAAGGAGGAACACTTTTGTCATGTTCGAAGTGTACTTGAGAAATTGTAGTAGAATAAGCTATTGATAAATTTGAAAAAATGTACTTTCCTACAAAGAGAACTGGTTTATCTAGGCTTTGTAATTGCAGAAAATGAGTTGAAGACGGACCCAGAAATGATTACAGCAATCATTGATTGGCCATCTCCAAAAAGCCTGTTTGAGGTAATTAGTTTTCATGGGTGACGAGTTTTTATCGCAAATTTATAAGAAATTTTAGTGAAATATGTGTGCCTATGTTGGACATTATTAAAAAGGCAAGTCATCCTTTTCATTAGACCGAGGCAGCAGAGAAAATATTTCAGCTCCTAAAGAAGAAAATTATAGAGAGGCCAATTTTAAGGTTACCAAATTTTAATAAGCTTTTCCAGGTTCGCTGTGATGCAAGCGGTACAACTATTGGCATTGTACCTAGCCAAGAAGACAAACCTGTTGCATTTTTCAGTGAGAAGTTAAATGAAAGCAGGGAGAAGTATTCGTCCTATGACAAGGAATTCTATGTTGTCGTCCAAGCACTGAAGCATTGGAGACACTATCTATTGGGGATTGAATTTGTGTTATTTTCTGATAGTTCAGTGTTGTAATATGTGATGCAACAACATAAATTGAACCACAAGCATGCCAAATGGGTCGAATATTTGTAGAGTTTCATTTTTGTGTTAAAAGACATCAGCGGGGAGGCCAAAAAGGTGGCAGATGTGTTAAGCAGAAGAGCCTTACTCTTATAGGAAAGTACGATACAAGTTCTGGGCTTTGAGCATTTGAAAGACTTGTATCAGACCGACATGGATTTCAAAGAGGCTTATGAAGCCTATCAGAATCCCTTGCTGAGGAACAATATTCCATGGTTAGACTACAATTTGCAGGAGAAGGTATTGTTTAAAGGGGGATAGTTATGTATTCCTCATTGTTCAATGAGAGAAAATATTATTCAGGAGAAGCATAGTGGAGGCCTAGCCGAACATTTCGGTATAGATAAAACTTTAGATCATCTCTTACACTTCTATTACTAGCCAAGAATGTGAAGGGATGTGTAGCGATATGTGAGTAGGTGTAAAATGTTCCAATTGGCGAAAGGACATAGTCAAAATACCAAACTTTACACACCACTACCTGTTCCAAGTAGACCATGGGACTTAGTGACCATTGACTTTGTCTTGAGACTGCCTAGAACGAAGCGAGGTTATGACTCAATGATGGTGGTGGTAGACAGGTTTTCAAAAATGGTGCATTTCATCCCTTGTCAAAAAACTAGTGATGCCACTCATGTAGCTCACTTGTTTTTCACTTAGATTGTTAGATTACATGCCTACCTAGATCTATTATTTCCAACAGGGATGTAAAATTCATGGGACACTTTTGGCGCACCCTGTGGAAGAGGCTTGATACACAATTGAACTTTAGCTATGCATATCATCCACAGACTAACGCAGAAACAGAAGTTGTGATCAGGAGTTTGAGGAACCTCCTACGGAGCTTAACTAGGGAAAATTCACGGTTATGGGATCGTGCGCTCGCTCATGCATAGTCGCTTATAACGATTCACCGAACTGCAGCACCAGACACAGTCCATTTTAGATCTTGTACGACATTCATCCTTATGGAGTACATGAGTTGTAGGATGTGGGAAAATTGGAGAAGAGAAGTGTTGATGGGGAAGACTTAGCCAAAGTGATGAATGATCTACATGAGTAAGTGAAATCAAAGTTGTAAGACAACATTAAAAAATACAAACAACAGGCATATTTAAAGCGATAAGAAGTACAATTCAATGTAGGGGACAAAGTCCTTGCACACTTACGCAAAGAACAGTTTCCTAAGGGTGCATATAACAAGCTAAGATTTAAGAAGATTGGTCCCTGTAAAATTCTGCATAAATTCAAAGCCAAAGGTTATGAAATATAGTTGCCAACAGATATAGGAATATTGCCTATTTTCAATGTGGAAGACCTGTTCCCATATACTACGAACCCGGAAGATGATAGTGTGGTACGACTAGAATGGAACACCCAAGTTGGAGGTAGTTCTTGGATGAGGCAAATTCCTTCGGCTCAACCCCATGAGGTCAACAATATTCTCGACACATAGGTGGCCAAGAGGACTCATAGGAAGGAGTATCTATGGTATCTTGTCAAGTGGAAGAATCATCCTATCGAGGACAATTCATGGCTTCACGCAGTGTAGATACAAAAGGTAGGTTATTCTATGGAGGAGCTCATGGAATGGAGTGATGACTTTTTATTACCTCAGGAGCCTGATGTAGGAGCATCTAACTGACGTGTCATCATGATAGAAGGTTGTTAGGTGTTTGGCATGACTAAGGAGGAAATTGCAAGTGAACACTGTAGCCATTTCTTTTGTTGTTATTTTAATTTCGTAAATAAACAATATTTAGGAAGCTAGAAGGTTAATTAGACAAAACTATCAAAATGTAAGCAATAGTAGTTAGGAGAAATTGTTTCTAGGCAATTATTGAAAAAGAGAGAGAATGCATTTTAACAATTTCGACATTTTGGAGGAAGAGAAATATAATAAAAAAATCTCAGAGCACACAAGTTACATTTTTTAACATCCCACATTCGTCTATCCATTTTTTGTTGAATTGCTTGACATAGTGAAAGCACATTCTCTGGTATCTATTCTACAAAGCATATATGCATATATTTCTCTACTTGTATTGATTAAATAGATCGATAAATAAACAAAAAAATCCTGCAAATATAGCCATGGGGGTCACTACAGAGACGAGGCTACATGGTTCCAGAATTGCTAATCAAAAGAATGAAAGGAGATCCTCGAAGTTATACAAATTTTGAACAACAAAGACAGAGACAAATAATACAAGTATTTTCTAAATAAGAAACCCTCTCTTTTCATTCACAAAAGTAACTGTAAAATCTTTGTTTAATGTACGCAAAGTCTATGCAAAATAACATTGTACAAATCCAATGAGTTTGTAATAGTGTACGGGTTTAGAAACCCTAACTGAAAACAAGCCTACAACAACTATCTAAAACAGAAAAAATGCAAGTCTAACAGACTTATCTACATAGTATCGAACACTCAAGAGTCTCCACAATAGAGTACCCTAACCTAAGCCAGCAACAGAGATAAAACAAGTGAACAAGTTAACAAGGAGCGACCCTACCCAAGTCTAGCCAGCATACCATAAAGCCAAAGCCAAGACCTCCAGGACGAACCCACCTGTAACGAAAAATACCAACAACAAAGTATGAGCATTCTGTGACGGAGATAGAAGAAACAAGGGAAACAAATACAAAGAAAAAGGGTCACCTAGGTTGCAGTCACCGAGGGTCCCTCTACTCACGAAGGAGCAATTGAGTTAGACAATTGCATGAAAAGGAGAGAAGAATGACAACATAGAACGAGACCTTACCTTGCCATTGAAGAAGAAACCAAAGCCAAAGACCATGAGATCACAACCCATCCAATAAATAGAGCAATATGACCAGAGAAATCTGAGAATAGTTGAAATCAAAGATACCAAGAAATGAATAGTCGCACAGTCTAGTAAAACAATCTACTAGAACGACACACAGAGAAATTCACAGATCTTTTCAAGTAAGATAATCAAAATAGCAGAATAGAGTATATTAAGCGCCAAATCGAGGAAGCAAGCAAAAACCAGCGTTAAACAAGTGTCTCTTACTAGACAGTGAGGCTGAATAGGTTTCCAGGCTGAAGACCAAATACACAAGAAGCAGAATAAAGATTACAGTGAAATTGCACCAGAAGCATTCCACAGTGAAAACCCTCAACCTCTAATAGAATGATGAACACATGACTCGGAGATAGGGTTTGGTGGTCAATTACCAAAGCGGGAGTGAGACTTTCTAGGAGTGGACACTTTTCCAAGAACTAGCGGTGCAGGTACAAGTCATAAATACCAAGAGCCAAATATCTATTAAATCATTGGAATCAGCCACCAAATGAATCAATGACAAATTCAATCAAACTATTAAACATTTCAATCAATTTATATTCCTTTATTAAGGTTGGTGACTGTAACAAGGGGTTGGACCCATCAAAGAATTTGGTTCTCATGAATACCATCCAATTGAATGGGTGTACATTGAGCATTGGTAGTGCACACATGGTGTCGTGAAAGGCTGCATTGCCCACACATCCAAACTGATCATCGATCACCTAGAGCATTGAGGATAGCCAATGGATGGCACATGGAGGAGGAAAATTACATTTATTAAAGTACATCATGTATAATGTGCAAGATGATAAGACCTAATGAAATCAAAGCTTTACATCACATTTTTAAATAAAGAATATTTAGCTGAAATCAAATCCAATTCATTAATTTCTACCTTAAATACAGATCTAACAAGTGTGAGAACGCATCAAATTTATTTACTTGTAAATTTTTTTGACTGCAAAATACAATGTGTTATTTTTCATTGTTTAAGTTGTATTTGTAAATAGTAAATAGATTATATATATGACTTAATAGACATTTTATCAAAGTAATTTATTATTATTATTATTAATATTTTAATTCGTATTAAATATTTTATTGATAACCCACATTGAATTAGTTTTTATATACTACCATAAAATACTTTATTTTAATTAATTATTTCTATATTATAGATTATATATAATGAAGTTGATACATAGATCTTCAAATAATTATTTAAATTTCTTCTTGAAATATTTTTGAAAAATATTAAGATTTAGTTCACACACTTTTTTTTACTTCTAATTGCTATACAACATATTCATATTTTTTAATAACTTATATTATGTTTTTATTTAGAATGACCCATCTACCTATAAACATAAAAATATAAATATTTAGATTAAAAATTTATATAAAAATACCATAAATTAATTTATATATTTATATATAATGATAACATAACTAGTACACGCATATTAGTAATTAGTAATGAATAATGTAATTTTTAATTAATTATTTAAATTAACAACGTTATCCTGCCTTTAATTTAATTCTTTTGGAACCTTTTCATCTTCTTGCCTAATTTCCATAGAATAATGTTTAACGACTATTTCTTTTCTCCACATTTTCAAGATATCTTCTATTATATGCGAGTTGGTGAGTTAAGCATGTACTTATTTTAGCCTTTTAAGTTCATATTGAATTTATTTCCATTCAAATTTCATGAACAATTTACTATATCTGGTATAAATTGTATTTATTATTTTTAATCCACTAATATTTAGAGCAATATCTAGATTTTTAATAAAAATGACATACATTGGGATTTCCAAATTATATTCTTTGATATTTAATTTAATGTTACAGTGTATACCCACCAGATTAATACTCTCTCGACTAATAATCCAAAATTGAAAATCATTATATATACAAAACAATTGGGGTGCTCTACCAATTTTTTTATCAATAATGTTATTACCACTAAATTTAATGAGAAAGATTTATTTTTTCTTCTTAATGTAACTTAGAATATTTAGGGTTTGAGCTGAAAACAAATGCTAATGCATGGGTATATATTTTGCATTTATCTAAATCAATAACATACACAATTTCAGCCACTCGTTATCATTATTTTGAGTACACAAATTCTGCGGCATCTCTTTGTGGAGATCCTCTATTTTCTGTTCATCGGGGAAATTTTTTACTTCTCTACATTTATTCCTTTTTCACCATTTGTTCGTTATTACAATTATACGATATTTGTTTTTCTCTTTTTTCTTACATTTTATTATGTGATGCTGGTTTGTTATTACAATTATAAGATATTTGTTTTTTTTTAGGTCCCTGCTTTCTGGGCTGGCAGGGATTATAGTAATCGGTTTTGGTCGGTGGGCATTAGTCTGACTCGATAACCAATAAACTTATTTGAACTTAAACAAAGTTTCTTCCGATGCGATATAATATTTTATATTTTCTTTCACCTTTAACCAATCAAAAGCATTTTCATCTTATTTGGCCTCAAAACGAGGTATGGAGGCTCAAAAGTTAGGAAACAATGGGCAGAAATACAAGTAATTAGAGAAATTCGAACACTTGATGAAGTAATGCTATGTTCGCTTAGCATTAATCGCCAAACATTTAATGTTAAGAAAATGTATGGCGAACTTATGGCGTATGACGTATTTTGTTTGAAGGTTGGCAGCTCTTGGAAACTGTTGGTTGTGCATGAAGTGTTGTACGTGTCTCCCAAGAGTTATTTTAGGCACCGCCTTGCTCAGACTCCACTGCCATATATTCCAGAGATCCTTGTTTAGACTCCACTGGCGTATATTCCAGAGGTTCAGCATCGTCTTCGGCCTCTTCAAGAGTTAGAGGAATGCACCGAATTCATATGTTGGCAACGAACAGTACGAACAGTGATGTGATGGCAACGAACAGTAAGAACAGTCAGTAATGCAAAAAGCTTAGTAACTTATGTGACTTGTTATTGACTGCTAATCAATAGCTGAGTATTCCTATCTTTCATTCATCTTATAATGATATTAACACACTCGACTCAAGAGATTTAGAATTTTTAAAGAAGAGAAAATACTATTTTCTATTTTCACATTTCTGGATTCATGGAGTTTAATTGTTTAAACTTTAAAATATTTTAGAATTTTTGAAAAAGGAAAAAACTATTTTAAATTTCTAGCTAGCTGAATATATCACATATATGCACTCTTGTTCTTTCCGTCAAAAACAGTTAATGTAACTAAATATTTTTTACACAACTTTTAGCATCTAAATATATTTTCTGTTTCTATCAGAATATGATATGATTACTGTAATTAGACTGTTTGAGTTTATTCTTTCACACAGAATTCGTTTATTCTCTGTTATCACCTCAATAAATTCTAAACCATTGCACCATTTGAAGGGAAATGCTCTTGTTCTTTCCGTCCGTCAAAAACAGTTACTATAACTAAATATTTTTTACACAACTTTTAGCATCTAATCTAAATATATTTTCTCTTTCTATCAGAATATGATTACTGTAATTAGACTGTTTGAGTTTATTCTTTCACACAGAATTCGTTTATTCTCTGTTATCACCTCAATAAATTCTAAGCCATTGCACCAGATTGTGGCAATGCTCAATGTTTGGGTTATTTTGATTTTTTGTGCTTTATTATTTTGCTTCTGGTCTTTATCTGTAATTTTATGTTATTTTAATGGTAGATTTATGAACATACTACAGTGAATGAACTAAAAGAACAGAGAAAGATGCTTGACCTGAAGAATCAAGTTGGTTCAGTAAATCTTCGAAGGACTTGCCCATATCTCGTTCTTATGCTACTGGAGATGCTACTGGTGGATATGAACCGACTTCTGAATCTACTGATGCTTTTGGTGCTGTACCGACTGCTGAACCAACTACTGTCCTTACTCCCTTTGTCTGGCTTTGCCTTTAACTACTCTACAAGCTAAACTAATTTCATGTTCGGTCAAATCAAAAATCAGTTCCATATCATACAAAATAGCAAGCATGCATGACATGATGATGGAGAAGGAAAAACAGCTCACCATTCAGGAAGACAAAACCAGTTGAATGGAATCCAATAGACCCTGGTTCACAACCCGGCAACCGATATGAAGGAGCCCCACCAACTGCAAGCCCCACAGACATAACCTTAGGATGGCCTACAGGATCCACAGCCAAATTGTTCATAAAATTAGAACCCTTACTGTTTGCCCGAGGGCTCTTTTTGGCATCCGAATTAGTAGTTTTCATCTCAGCATTCTGCTAAGGATCATTTGAACTGACGGGCTCTACTATGAGCTTAACATCCTCGCCCTCTGCAAAACTCTTATGGGGACCCAGGGCTCCAACATGTGGTGCATACTCTTCCAGTATTGTGGTTTCAAGGTAAGCCTCCTGTGGGAACGACAGGGCCCCCAGAGGGGGTGCTGGCAATGGCAATGCAGCCTGCAGGGATTGAATAGGAGGTAGCAAATTCATGTTCTTCTTGGCGGGCAATCCAAGATTCAGCCTAATCTTCTGCATGTAATCACTCCTGTCTCCTATTTCCCAGCTAATCTCGAGTTCCATCCCTTCTCCATAAGAAGACCCTGAACAGCAGCCGCAGGAAAAGATTGAGAACTCATATACGTGAATGCAAAAGTGGACCAGACTGATTACTATCATGAATTACACACAAGTTGCAGGGTCACTCACAGACTGGAGCGACTTTGTGAGATAGCGTGCCCGACTACTACACAGCGATGCCTGGTTCGATTTGCAAATGAGAGAGATGAGGGGGGACCTTCACGTCGGGTCTAGAGGGCAGGTATTTGGCATGGTTGTCCTATGCCACGTTTCGCTCATGCATGAAAGGTCAAAAGAATACGCCATGCAATCTTATAATATTTCTACGCTCGATTGGCTAGTAATATATGTTGACAACGCCTAGTGTATGTTGCAAAGTTCTACAGGCCGTCATTATGCCTATGCTCCCCGAGCTTTTCTGCCTAACCAAAGTCTAATTGACTATTTATTTGATAAATAATTTTGAAATACAATTCCATAACTAATTATAATTATTCCAAATAAAATCAAATAATCTTATTATGTTTAAATAATCTTATTATAAAACATAATATTGAAAACCCTAAAATTAACCCCATACCAATATATAAAGTATAATATTGAAAACCCTAAAATTAAGCCCCATACCAATATCTACTCCATTTAAAAATACACAAACCATTTTCACGAGGTTTACTATGATTGATCTATCTTCATGCATGAATCTATATTAACTTATTCACACCAATTCATAAGACCAGTTTTTACTAAGATTCCTGAGGTTGCTCTTTTCTTAAAGCAGAAACCCATATTAACTTCCGCTTATTATACCTTGGTTGTACTGCACTCACCCGCTTCGGCAGTATAAGGACACGCATCTTCAGTAGCAATGCCTCCATTATCTATTATATATTGGAAAGCATAGTCCATAAGCCCTCTGTTGCAACTTGCATTCTCTTTACTGCAATCTACCAACTGTTGCTCTGATAAAGAAACCAGCTTCCCTGTTTTAATATAGTTAATGCTCTCTGCAGCAGCTACAGTTGAAAATGCCCAACAACTTCCTGTAAGATGACGAAAAAAACATTATATTCTCTTAAATCTCTTATGCTCCCATTTATACTATGTTCCGATGTACCATTGATATAAAAGCTATATGTAAACAGCTCACCATTCAGGAAGACAAAACCAGTTGAATGGAATCCAATAGACCCTGGTTCACAACCCGGCAACCGATATGAAGGAGCCCCACCAACTGCAAGCCCCATAGACATAACCTTAGGATGGCCTGCAGGATCCACAGCCAAACTATTCATAAAATCAGAATCGTTACTATTTTCCCGAGGGCTCTTTTTGGCATCCGAATTAGTAGGTTTCATCTCAGCATTCTGCTGAGGATCATCTCAACTGACAGGCTCTACTATGAGCTTAACATCCTCGCCCTCTGCAAAACTCTTATGGGGACCCAGGGCTCCAACATGTGGTGCATACTCTGCCAGTATTGTGGTTTCAAAGTAGGCCTAATGTGGGAATGACAGGGCCCCCAGAGGGGGTGCTGGCAATGGCAATGCAACCTGCAGGGATTGAACAGGAGGTAGCAAATTCATGTTCTTCTTGGCCGGCAATCCACGATTCAGCCCAATCTTCTGCATGTAATCACTCCCGTCTCCTATTTCCCAGCTGGTCTTGGGTTCCATCCCTTCTCCATAAGAAGACCCTGCACAACAGCCGCAGGAAAATATTGAGAACTCATATACGTGAATGAAAAAGTGGACCAGACTGATTACTATCATGAATTACACAACGATGCCTGGTTCAATTTGCAAATGAGAGAGATGAGGGGGGACCTTCACATCGGGTCTGGAGGGCAGGTATTTTTCATGGTTGTCCTGCGCCACGTTTTTCTCATGCATGAAATGTCAAAAGTATACGCCATGCAATCTTATAATATTTCTACGCTCGATTGGCTAGTAATATATGTTGGCAACGCCTAGTGTATGTTGCAAAGTTCTACAGGCCGTCATTATGCCTATACTCCCCGAGCTTTTCTGCCTAACCAAAGTCTAATTGACTATTTATTTGCTAAATAATTTCGAGAATGATTATGGGGGAGATAGTTTAGAGAGAGGCATTCCCCTAACTATAGAGAACCTCAATTTGGAGAAGACAATGGCGGGTCGGCGGTTCCACATAAAGCCCACAGCCGGAGGCAACTAACTGAATATCCTTTTCTTCAATTTAGAAAGCGCAATCACAACTCTAGAAGCTAATCCTCTTACTAGTGGACTTCCATCTCAAGCAACGCCTTCTATAAGACCTTGGTTAATCAGCTCCTTTTACTCATATTCATGTGCTGCAGATTCTCGAACAAGAACAACAGATTCAATGCCATCCTCTTCTACTAGTGATTAATGTGCGAAAACAGCCTCTTCTGGGCATGTCCCTAAGACTAGTGCAATCTGGGCATTTCGGGATAAAACCGTTAGCAAGAAATCCCTCTCGCCAAGAAGACTAAATGATAAAGAACCTTCCTTGCCTTACTATGATTCCCATCTCGAAATCAAACCTGTTAAAATCAATCTCCCTCACAGGAAAAAGGCACAAACACCCTATTTGTACTAATAGGACTAGGACAGCTCCTTCTGTGCTTAAGCTTGCTCTAGCTTCCCTCACTTCATGTTATGCGTCCTATTCTCTTAGTCTACTATGGATGGCATGCCTGCTCGTAGGGCCCAGATCTTTATCTTCCTATTTATGTGCAATTGACTGCGTTAGGAAAGGGAATCGGTGGGGCTTTGCTTTGTTTATCCCGCTAAACAGCAATTATTCTAACAGCCGTTATCCCGCCTACTCCTGCCCTTACTAATGGTCAATCAGTTCCTTTCCTTCCCTAGCTTGAAGTTCAGTTCCTTCCATCAATAGTTAAGTCATTAGTACCAGAGCCAATTCTTTCAATTAATCAGTTCTTCCACTTGGCTCAATAGCCGGAGATGAAATAGCGAAGGTTACATTCACATTTCTAAGCGTGGTTCTTCCTCCATCAGATTAGGCATAATCAACAGGAGAGAGCCAAGCAAGGGTTACGAGAGCAGTGGATGATTTCACAATTACCCAAACTCGAGCAAGGGTAGCAACAGTTACTAATTACCTGACTGAACCACCAGGAGCTTCTTCTATGGAAAAAATGCCATTCTCTATCCATCAATCTGATTTCATTAAGATATTGAAATCTTTCATTTTCTTGGGAATTTTGGTTGTTCTTCGCCTTACCGAGTTGATAACATCTACACCGGAAACAAGAACTCTACCAACGGTTATTGCCAATAGTTCCTACGTTCACAGCTCTTCTTTTTCCAACAGCTAGGCCATCCAAGGGAAGGGATGACAGCCCTAGCCCTGCTAACTTCACTCTTATGATGATTCAATTGCTTACATCGGCTACTGCTTGCTGGCTTGCTGTCTGGCTAGCTTGCTAGAAATAACTGCTCTCAAGCTCAAAGCTGCAAGAGTCTTGACAGGGCAGGGACTAGCTGCCCCGCAGCCCATCTTGTCTTACATTTTATTACGTGATGTTTTAGTATATTGAGGTAGAGTTGTCTTATGAATCCCATTATATAATATTCTCTTCCCACATGTGCTCAAATGGAAGGGTTGTCTGTATCATTATTCCTAGTTTGATTATTTGGAGAGAAGTACATAATGTTTATAATATTTTAGTTATGTGTTACAAAAATTCATGTTTAATGTTTTTTTTCTATTTTTTATGTAAGTTTTTAATAAATATTCATCATTTCTATGATCCTTTTTTGTGGTTAATACTTAAAATTGTAAATTATACTTTTTAACTCAATTAACTTTTGTGAATTAATCGAAATAATCTTATCATATTTTTTATTTTTTTGTAAATATACCCTAAGTATAATAATTATAATGTAGAAAAATCAAAATTTTAATGCACCTTCACCTTTATCTAATTGTCTCAAAATGTTATTTCTTATTTGTGATTAGGGGAATATATGTATTATGTTCCATCTATATAAATTTTACACAATGGTTGCAGAAACTTCAATGTTTGATTTTTAACTTGACATCAAACATTTAGAGTGACTGGTGACTATTTTATGAGGATTCTCATACGTATAAGATATTTAAGTAGATGGAAGGTTCTATGCTTTGTCTTTATTCTTGGATTAACTCTAAGTCTACATAGAATTCTATAGACTTATTGTAAATCCATTCCAACTTTTGCAATTATAATATGAAGAATGAGATCTTTATATATCCTTTCCATTTTTTCCTTAAGGAAATATCACCCTTTTAATTCTATTTCTCTCCTACAACAAATATTAATTATGTTTGCAAAAATTTCTTCTCTTATCATTATATTTGATATTTTATCTCACCCTTAAGACAAGAATAATATTATTATTATGACAAATTTACACATAAATCTATCATTAGATTTAATATTCACATAAAACTAAAACAATGCTTAATTCCATATTACACACAAATCTTGGAATTATTCATTCACACATACACATGAAGACAATTATAAGCATAGTGATGCTTCCATTTAATTTCATTCATCAAAAATTTGTACATAGAATCTAATTCAAAAAAATTTGGTCTTCTCCATAACTATGCTTGATTTCACATTCATTTGGACATGAGCTTTTCCCTTAGGCTGAAAATGATAAATGCAATATAAAACAAACCGCATTTTGGGAGACCCTAAGATTATTCTATGATTTATTCTTTAAATATCTCATTGGTTTCCAAGTAGAGTTTTTTTTACTATGGAAAAAGTCACTAGTATCCATAGTTTTTGTAGAACTTTTCTATAATAATTAAAAGAATCTAATAATATTTACATGTAAGGAATTATAGTTGCTTAAAAAATGTCAAGAACCCCTATTTAAAGATTTTCCTTATAAAAGCTTTAATATAAAAAATGACTTAGAAATTGAGATTCTCCTACATCATAATCCCAAGGTAGAAAATGTATGACCTCCTGGAACCAATGTTCCCAGATCTTGAATCTTGTTCTATAGTTTTCCATATATTTTTCCTTCAAACTACATAATTTCTTCCTTCAAAAATATTTCACAACTAAATAGATGGAATGGTATTGCCAATTTTTTTCTTCCTTTCACTATATGTTCTTTTGGGATTCTTCTTGATAAGTTTCAATAGCTCATTTATCTCAATTTTCAACTCATCCATTTGTTTACAAATGCTTAGCATTTGTGACTAGATCTTCTCTTCCATACAAGTATCATAATTCTTATCTTACTCTAATTCATCATTCATCTTCTAACAAATGCTTAGTACTTTAATATGCCTTGTCCATTGTTCTTATATACTATATTTGTTGTTTCTTCTTGGGAATTCTCCATTTTGATTTCATTTTTCAGCTCAACCATACTTTTTTACATGAGTTTTCCTTTCCTTAGTTGAAAATGACTTTTGCTATCATCCAGGGTTTGTTTCATTTCATTTCATCTTCATTTATACCATTGTTGTTTGGAATTTGGATATATTCATCCAAATCATCTAAGCCTACAAATTGTATGTAGTCCTTACCACATATATATTTTTTCATTCATTCCTCTAAGTATTAAGTATCTTACTTCTTCAATATCAAAACATTTTCTTTGAATGGTGTACTTGAGGCTCAACTTCATCTGAAAGAAATAGTTTATATTCTATTTATTTAATGACATTTTCATGTTCATCAACACTTCCTACAACTTCATAATCAGTTTGAAAATTAAAATTGACCTTTTGGTTTTTAAGATGATGTAACCATAGGTTCATTGCTAGGCACTTATGAACATGTTTAATCTCTCACTATAATCTCTTCTCTTGTTTTGACCTCTCAAAAAAATTCCACCAACTCTAAATCCTCTTTATACTTCATAAAAAATTCATTTGGATTTTTTCCCCTTTATTTTCTTTAATTCTCTTTAATAGTCAATTTTCCCTAATTTATGGACCAATAGATCCTTGCAATTAAGTACCATCAACTTCATTTATGTATTTTATATGACATTCACTCTAATTTTTTTAATATAAAATTATTCTTAAACTTCTTTCTTAAAAAAAATATGATCTTGTTGTTTATGCTTTTCCAAAGAATATTTCTATAGTCTTCATCAATATTCATGATAGCTTCAGATGATTGTCCTCCTTCGTTGCTTATTGTTCCTACAAACATACGCAAATCATTAGTTTTAAAAACATAAGGTTTTTTAGCATTTTTTTATGGTTCAAACATCAAATTGTTACACTTATTTAAATTTCCCAAATATATCAAACAATCCTATAAAAATATCCTCTTAGCATCCTCATCATTCTCTCTTTGTTCATTTCACAAAGGCTAACTCCTCCTTCAGTAGTTATCTTCTTCTTAAGCCCAATTTAGATGAACCTCTCACTCCTTAATTGAGTACTTTTCCTATGCTTTAGTCTCACCTACAACCAATTACATCCCATTCATATCCATGACTTTCTTCTCCTTTCTATAGGAGTTATCTCGTCACCTAAAAGTTGTACTTTCATAATAGTTATTTCTCTATCATGTTTATCATGACTTGATTTCCTATGGCTTCCCTCAAAACCTTTTTTATGACCATCAATATTCATCCTTTTCCTTTCTCTATGAGCTTTCTCTTACTCTTTCTGAGTTGCATTAAAGCCTTTATAACAAGCTAAATCCATTAACCAATTAACCAATTATCAAATACCTTCCTAAGCTTCTCCCTGGCTTAGTATTCTAGTATTCTTCCAGTCATCTCACCTAAGAATTCCTTATTCTAACTAATTTCTCTTCCAAATTCTAATTTTATCAAGCTCATTTCTTCTAAGGACTTTTCCTTGTCCACTTGTAGATTGCATCCAAGCTTCTATATTAACAAGTTACTCCTTAACTTATTACAATACCTCATGAAATTATCTTTGATCCCAACCTTTTAGTATTCTTGGTTATCTTCTCTAAAACCTCTTAAGTTTCTTATTAGGCTTTTACATATGTTCACTTGTTCTAAGAACATCCACCTGTCCTCATCCCAACTCAACTTTACTATACTCTGCAAGAAATTCCTTTAATTTTTATTACAACTTTCCTATCTAACCATTTAGATCATTGCTATCTGTAATTGAAAATTTCTATTTCAATTTAGTTGAAAACACAAACATCCCAATTTTACTTCTTATCCAATATCTTTGGACATGTACCTCTGTTGCAATCTTCTCCCAATCTTTTTGTTGGATCCACTATTGTAATCGTTCCAATGTCCTTTCGCATCCTCATCACATTTTTCTTTCATATTTTCTTATCAAGCTCAATCTGTTCTACTTTCATTCAGGTAGGTTTCATTCCAAAGAACAACATTTTTCTTTGTACACAGAACAATCATTCTTACATTCTTGAATATAAATTGTGAAATTTATTTTTTACCTCAATTATATTTCTCATACTTTTGATGTTGCAAGCCCTGAATCTCGTCGTAAGAATGAACCTTCTATGTTACCACTTAATCCTCGACAATTCAAAATTTCCTGCATCTTCACCTTTATTTAGTATGTCTCAAAATATTTATTCTTCACTGTTCAATTATGGTTATACGAATATAGTAATTCTACTGCACAAATT
Source organism: Pinus taeda (assembly GCA_000404065.3). NCBI lineage: Eukaryota > Viridiplantae > Streptophyta > Pinopsida > Pinales > Pinaceae > Pinus > Pinus taeda. Next base: position 135,713 of record APFE031101102.1, read on the forward strand.
TTACACAATGGTTATCGAATCTCCAAGAATGAACACCAGCATTTGATGCTTGAATTGATATCGAACACTTTAATTGACTGATGGCTCTTTCCTTAGAATTTTAATATGGCTACGATCTTTGCATACATTCCACGATTTTTTCAACCCTTTGTCTTCTCGTCACATAGTAAATTCATGGATTCACTCTAAGTCACGAAAACTTCTACAGTCTTCTTATAAGTCCCTTCTGACACATTCAATTGGAATATGAAGAATTGGATCTTCATATATTTTGCCCAAATTTTCCAGAAAAATATCACCCCATCTGTTCCCTTTCTATCATGCATTAGGGATTAATTATACCTACACAAAGTTCTTCTTAGAATTGCATTTGGTATTATATCTAACCATTGACACAAGAATAATATCATTTGTATTAAAAACTTTAACACTTAAATCTATATCGTTTGTATGAAAAAGTTCAACACTTAAACCTATCATTATATTTTGTATTCAGACATAACTAAAACCTTTATTAATTCTGGATTACACATAGATACTGGAATTCATGGTAATTATATATATACAATCTAATTCTGAAATTTCTCTTCTTCTCTGTAATTATGCTTGATTTCACATATATTTTTCTATAAACTTTTCCTTTAGGCTTACAATGATAAATAACATATACAACCAAGAATATTTTTCTAGACCTAAATATTTCTCTATCATTGATTCCCTAAATATCTCATTCTTTTGTATTGAGATTCTCGAATGAGATTCTCTTTTTCTTTATGGAAAAGCTCTTTCCTATCTATATATTTTCTAAAACTATTCTATAATAATTAAAACAAGTTAATAATGTTTACAATAAATTATTAGAATTCCTTATAAATATTTAAAACCCTAAAACCCTCTACACGGAGCTTTTACGGAGCTTTTTCTTCTAAAATCTTGAATTTTCGAAAATGAATTTTGAGTTGAGATGCTTTTGAATCAGTTAAGAATGGGCTTCCTTTTAATTACATGTTGATAGTATTAATAGGATTTAATTTTCAATATACAAAGTATATATATAAATCCTTGATCCTTATCATAAAAAATTCACACGGCAAAAGACCTACACTACATAAAAATTCTTTGATTCAACCTTATGAAGGTTCATATTATTTAGAGACTATCCATAAGTAACTCCACAATTAGTGTCAATTCCACCTAACATAGGCATATTATTGGAATTTTTTTCAAAATGGATGCGACCTTTGTTTTTATAATCTTCTCTAGTCACATTATTACTTTCAGTTAACCTCTTATCTAGGGAACGTGTACCATGTTATCTTTTGACTATTTATTTTTTCTTCTCAATTTATTCCTTATTTTCATCCATATTCTTGTCCATGTCCATTTTATTTGATTCTTGCATCTATGACAATTTAACCTTTTTAAACAAAATATAACTTAATTACTTAACTTGAATCTCCAACTTGGATACCAACAACTGCTTGTCTTCTCTTTCTTCACAGGTCATTATTGAGTTTTTTGGAGGATTATATGGTCAAGTATATTTTGTATAAACCTTTGGATTTATGACAAGTTACCACAAGGGAGTGTCATTTTCATGACCTTAGAACCTCCTATGGACACAACGAACCTTTTCGACACACCATAGTCCCTTGAGCATGTTGCAAGAACATATTTCACCTCTACCTTATGGAGCATACAACTAAACTGTAATGCACCTCATATTAAGCTCATCTATATAATATCTATACCATTAGTTACTTAGTAGAATACTGAATCTCTTAGATATATTGCACACAATCTTATTGTCAATTTTACTTCGATTAAAATTCAATTAATAATACATGAAAAATATATGTAAGAAATTGGTTCATCATCAAAATCATCATACACATGCATAAATTTATAAAGGAAATGGCCCTTCATCCTTGTTCTTTTATTAAATATTTTGTTCACAACAATTCACCAAGACAATGGCTCAACTCATAAAACCATACAGTGAAGAAACCTTAAGTAAATAAAAAGAGCACATCTTTACAACTTTTGGGCTCAACTCGGTAACCCTTCCACCCTATGATGGGTCATTCCTTCCCTTGCATAGGTCATATCACTCAAGATAGGTAAGTTTGATTTTAGTTTCCCATAAGGACCTTGGGACATACATGCTCATGGGCTCAAGATCTTTCCATGTCCTCCTTCTTTGCCAAAGACTTAGTTTCCTTGCCCTCCACTCCCTCACTTGTCCCTTCTTTATTCGCTTCTTAAATATATTTTATTTCTTGTGCTCTTCTTATTGTTTCCTCCATTCAATCAATTGATTTATCTATATATGAATCATTCAACTCCAACCCCTTGTGCAAATCTCCTTCATGCCCAATTATATTGTTCTCAAATCTATGCTTTTGTTCCACAAGTGGATTCTCTCACCTAAGTGTTTTCCACCTTACATTAGGAAGACTCAACCTTATACCCCGGATCACCAAAATACATCCTAGTTGATGTCAAATTTTGTTCTAATCAATGCCAATTTTTTCCTTGCTGATCTCTTCTTACCATAACAGAAACCTTGACTCAACGTTATCATCCGAGCTAGATGATTCTCTTGACTTGCTTTACCAACTCCCTCACATTGTCTTTCATATCTCATATTTATTGGATGATGCCCTCAACTGGCCTATCTCATGTCACGTAGTTGATGCCAAATTTTAGCTTGCCTCATCTTGGGGACTCATCGCACCATAAGTTCCAGTACGGTACCCTCCTTATCATAAAATGAATCCTATGCTAACTGATTTAGAATGGATAATTATATTGTCTTTCATCTATATCAATTTTTTTAGTAGGAAAATGGGCAGGATTCATCTCACTACATTGTGTTTACCAATGAGATCCACTTTGGCAAACTGGGGTCCAAAAACTTCAAGGAGAATTTTGAGGCATGAAATGAAATTATTTTAGGGGTAAAACTCTATCTCCTTCTCAAAAAATCTTCTTTCCATATACTATAAAAATACCTTTCCAATGGCACAAGAATCATGTAATTGAAATTTGTACGAAACAGTTATGCCGTTCCAAAGTTGACTTTCTCATTTTCACCACCATAATTCGAAAGGATGCCACATATACCCCCATAGTCATGGAAAATGGTGTAGCCATGTGATTATGATGAAGAATACTCTTGAAGAGTCCATTTTGTAACTATGCTTAAGATTTTAAGTATTCAAACCTTACCACCAATAGTTTATATCAGTGTGTTATAAGAAGGCCACTAGGAGGAAAAAGGGTTCCATTATTTTTCAGTACATTCATTGCATAGATGAGAAGAAATAGTTGAGATTGATAGGAGATAAAGAATACAAAAAGGATTTGTGCACTATAGTATCCCATGGAGCATATACCATATTTTGTTCTCATAGTGATTTTCTACTCTGAGAAATAGAGAAGAGTGTCTCACCTTCTAGCTAGGTTTTCTCTTGAAATGGTTTACCACATCATATCATGTGTCAATTATGATTTGCAAGTTCTTATTTTTCTATTCTTTATATTTTACACAGTTTTAGTCAACATGCATAGGAAATTAATTTTAATATATATATTTAAAAGTATAAAGAAAAATAAAACCCTAATAGTGTAGACTTTATATTTTAAAATATAGTTTTATGAGATATGATGTGACAAATTGTCGAATGGAGTATCCACGATAGTTTACAAATCATGTTGGTGTAAAAGTTGGATTCTTTGGGTATATTGTGGAAATTTGCATGGGATCAAGATTAGGTAAGATTAAATTCGTAAAACACTAGTCATAGCCAATAAATCTGTGAATAATTTGCATGATCCTATAGAGGATAAGTTTATGTGGATCAAAGCACAAGTCGTAGATAAAAACCATAATGTGAATCTCATCATATCAATACTAAGAAATAATATTAGGATATTTTTAGAATATGGGGCTTCTAATTGATTTGTATTGGATCATTATATTGTTTTACATCCATATTAATGATTTTAGAGTGGAAAAAGTGGAGGTATCAAATCACGAGACACTTTTTTACTAGTGGGACCTTGTTTGGAAAATTGTGGTTTAAAACTTTCGAGAAGTGTTTTTAGGTATAAAATGGAAATTTTTGGGAATACAAATTTTCCTCCTTAAATATCTTTCCAATGTTGCAAGAATCACATCAATATGTTGTTGGACTACCCTTATTCTTTGTTTTATAGTGTTGAATACCAATGATATTTGCACCGCAGTGTTGCTTGCTCAATGTTTTTACACTATTGCACAAGGTAACTAGTCAAATAGATACAAAAGTGTTGCAATCTTTTGAATTATGCTTCAACCTAAATCTAGTACGTAAGTAATGGTATAAGTTGTTAAAAAAGTATTAGATCCAGCCAAAATAAAATAAATTTCAAGAATTACAATGAATTTTTTGGTGTATCATGCCACTAAAGAGGTTTTGATGACGAGAAAATCTAGTCTAGCCAGCCTAGGTAGAACTATATTAGACAACACTAAAAATACTACCACTGTAACTACTTCAGGTGCAAGATATCCTCCCTCAACTCAACATATGAAATCTCCCAAATTTAATGGACACATATCCAAGTGGAAAGGTGGTGTTCTCATAGAAGATGAATTGAAATATGTTTTTTTTTTTAAGAAGTGACTTTCAGCAAAGCTTTGAGTGCTAATATGCATGGTTTGTCATTTTCAATAGCACGATTGGATTTGACTATATCTAGAAAATTGGGACTCATCAATCAATTGTAAGAAACAAGGTAACATACAATCATGGCCCTAAGGAAGAAGGAAACTAAGTCCAATAACATTAAAACAAATATAAATATCAAATTAGCACACAGAAATACTCATTTTCCAATCTGTTTGAAGTTCCTTGAAGTTCAATAAAATTTTATTTTCCAAGGCAAACCCACTGGAATATTGAGGAGCTCTTGGACTAAACCAATATTCTTTAAGAAAGATATCCTACATGGTTTCAGTTCTTCTATAGCTTGAGGAGAAATTTTGTCTATGATGGGCCCTTTAAGGAATGGGAAAGCTACACTTACTATTGTGTTAGTTGGAATAATCCCACAAGAGTGTCTCAAGTGGTAAAACCTACAATGATCATGCTTACCCATATCCTATTCTTGTCCTTGTTACTTCTACATTGTTAAAAGGTAAAATTTTTCATTTCCTAGGCTGGAATTCAATAGAAATTAGGTCATGAATATTGGTCCACTTATTTCAAGTGAATATGGAAACTTATTCAAGGCCATGGAATCCTAGAATATGGAAAACAATAACAAAAATTGGCAATGTGTCCATATCAAAAAAAATCTTGAATATGTCAAGCCATTATCCAACGTCAAGGAAGAAGTTTATATTTCTCTAGATTCTTTTATTGCATGGAAGGTTGAATTTCCTCTTATTTTTAATAAATGAGCCTTTGAGTAAACTTTTGGAGAAGAAGGGAAGGAAATGAATCATTTATATATCAAAGTGGATGATGAGAAGGGGCCAACGTAAAACAATGGGAACCTACTACATTTTATAGAATGCCCTTTCCAATGAGCGAAGAATAGAAGAGGAAGAGGAACTTTCGATAGAAATATTTAATAGGTATATGGAATATGTTCCATGGATTTTCTTTACTCATATCATCACTATTTATGATTTAAATATCATGATTAAGAAAATTCTTGACGTGTTTGCACATATAGAAGAGTTGGGTGCAAAGCTAGAATATTTGGTAATATTAAAATTGTAAATACATTCAACAATATGGGGATGATGATAGACTAAAGCCCTGGTTGACGGAAAGGAGCTCTAAGGATCAACTACTGCTAGGGTTTCTGGCATCTCTGAAACGGAACAGAACAGCCTAATCGAATCATCCACCCAGGACTTGACCTCCTGCTGCATGCGACAGGGTAGTAAGAGGAACAGGAGCAGAGCACATGGAAGCCCCACAGGGGGGAGCACAGCCGCTCTCCCCTAAAGCAACTGACATGCAGCCAGAGACGGAAGCATCCATCATCTTCGGATCTGTTGATGAGGGGTGCTCAGGGCAGAGTATGTACAACAAAAAAAGAATACGGGGACAAATTTGTAGTCAGATAAGACATAAGATAATCATGGCAGGAATGACAATGTAGAGGATAGACCAAAAATAACCTTGAAAACCTACAAACCCATTGCCGCTGAAAGGCCAAGAATAGAGCTACCAGGATAGAAGATCGATGAGCGTATCCAATATATGAGGGATCACGCCCTTATAGGAAAGTTTATAGGGTTGTGGCCAATAGAGAAAGCCCTACGGGGCTAGATAGCGGCAAAATGGAAACCCAAGGGACACGTGACTCTGCGGCTAGGCCTGAAAGGGTTCTTTACCGCCATCTTCCTATGCTTGGAGGACAAGTACAGAATCATGGATGAAGGTCCTTATTTCTTTAACTCAGCTGGATTATACCTAAGAGACTGTGTAGCCAAATTCAACCCAGACAAAGAAGACCTGACTTGGGCCCCGGTTTGGATAAGAATGTACTCACTCCCAGAGGAATATTGGGAGGAAAGTCTGCTCAAAGACATAGGCAATGGTCTGGATGAATACATAAAGGCTGCAGAAGAAACGAAGCTTCAATGATACACCTCATATGCCCGCATTTGTTTCTTCATGCGCCTGGACCAAGCCTTGCCGGACTCGGTAAGTCTCGCTCACTATGATCATGAATGGATTCAGCCCTTAGACTATGAACATGTACCTTTCCGATGCCAGAAATGTCACGCTCATGGACATTTGTTCCGAGACTTCCCATTAAATGCCATGAATAGCAATATAGATGCCCCTATCCCTCCTACCCAAGATGGCTTCACCAAAGCTCCCAGCCGTAAATGATCGCATAAAAAGCCCTTGGCCGAGAAAAAGTCCATACCTAACTCTGTTGGCACCCTCTAAACCAGTAATAGCTTTGAAATATTATCCCAAGCCTCTCAGGAACCAGGTCCAAGCCATAAGACCACACCACCACTCATCGATGTTTCTCCCCACCCTCCTCCTTCGGACCATCCCCCTGAGTCCCAACCTTTCAAGGATGTTGAAGCTGATCCCATCATCAACCAAAAAGAGCCAAAAGAGAAAACAAATGATATGGAAGTCGATGGAATAACAGATCAATCCAAGAGCATAGATCCTTTCATAGCTGGAGGAAGTCAAGTGCAACAAATGGATGAGGAACCAGAGAGCATAGATATGGAAGGACTAGATATCCTACAACTAGAAATGACCTGTAAAAAAAGGGACTATGACAAAATCACAAAACTCCAGCTAAGCAAGCTGGAAGTGGTCATTTCAAAAGCATACCAGCAAAGACAACTTGGCATTCAGCCAGGAAGCCATTGGGATGGTGGGCTCAGAACAAAAGATTTCAAAAAAGAGGATGGAAAACGCAGCTCCAGTGAACTATAGAAGTTGGGAAAATCCTGGTAGATTCGGGCAGGTATGCAAAACTGATGAAGTACTACAAACCTTCCACAAATGTTGAATAATGAAGTTCATCTCATGGAACTTAAGAGAGCTAAATGGCCCAGGAAAACTCAAAATCCTAAAAAACATGATAAAGATGGAAAAGCCACAAATTTGTTTCCTACAAGAAACTAAATGTAACAGTAGTACTTTAGAAAGCATCCTTTCTAAAGCCTGGTCAGGTTGTCAAACAGTAGCAGTGGACGCCTCAGGAGCCTTGTGAGGGCTAGCCATTGCTTGGGACTCGAAAGTGCTATCCCTCTCAGAATTTCATGCCTCTCACCACTTCATACAAGCGAACTTTCATCTTCTAAGTACCAATATGCATGGGCTCCTCTCCAATGTCTATTTCCCACAGGATGCAAGGAAAAAGGCAGATCTACTCAATACAATAGAAGCCTTAAATAACCACAGAAAACACCCTCTATGGATCATTGGAGAAGAATTCAACATGATCACCAAGCTGGAGGAAAATTTGGGCGGAAGAAACAGGTTGGAACAGGAAACTAATTATTTCAAAGACTTGATCCACAATGCCTGTCTCATTGACCTGCAATTTTGCAATGGAAAATATACCTGGAGTAACAGAAGAGCAGGAAAACACCAAATAGCCTCTAAACTTGACAGATTCCTCACATCAGACAACTCGATCCAGATAGGAGGGGATATCACAGGGGCAATCCTTCCACATTCAGGCTCAGACCACTGGCTAATCTCCCTGCAGTGGCAACATCTGGGCAATGTCACAGGGCAACCTTTTCGCTTTGAAGGATTTTGGTTCACCCACCCGGATTTCAAGGACTTCATCAAATCCACATGGAAAGCCTTTATACCGCCAGAAGGATCCAAAATGTTTCAATTCCAACAGAAATTAAAAAATCTTAAGTATCGCTTAAAGAGTTGGAATGTGGAGACCTTTGGAAATATCTTCAAAGAGCAACAGAACTTAATGAGAAACTTGGCAAATCTTCATTAAAAAATAATCAAAGAAGGTCACATGGAAACGACTCTGGAGGAAGAGCAAAGAATCCACAAACAACTGGAAGAAAGAAGGAAGCAGGAAGAGATTCTATGGAAGCAGAAATCTAGAATCAGATGGCTAAAAGAGGGAGAGCGGAATACCAAGTTCTTTCACAGAACAATAGTGCAACGAAGAATGCACAACAATATTCCTTTGCTCCAAAAGCAAGATGGGCCACGAATAGAACAGCATGAGGAAATTGAGAAATAATTTCTAACACACTTCAAGGAGGTTCACCAAGAGCTGAACGCGGACAAGGGACCAGCCATAGATAGAATCACCCAAAATGTGCCAAAACTCATAACTGAGGAACACAACGAACTACTTCTAAGACCTATTCTAACTCAGGAGGTGGATACGGCCATGTCTCAACTCAAAGAAGGCAAAGCTCCAGGACCAGATGGCTTCACCACAACATTTTTTCATTCTTTCTGGGACATGATCAAAATTGAAGTCTGGGAGGTAGTGGAGGAATCAAGAGATCTTCACTGGCTACTGCTATCTCTCAATTCCACCTTCATAGCTCTTATCCCAAAAGAGGAGGAGTCCACTACGCCTGATAAGTTTCGACCGATTGCTCTATGCAATGTCATTTACAAGGTGATTTCCAAGGTAATAGCCAACACGCTGAAACTTCCTCTACCTCTGCTTATCTCTCCTGCATAGTCGGGGTATGTTGAAGGAAGACAGATGTTGGATGGCATAATCCACACGCACGAGATCATTCACTCTCTCAAGCAAACTAGCTAGCCAGGTATGATTCTAAAGTTGGATCTCTCTAAGGCTTTTGATAAGCTCAGCTGGTCCTATATACAAAAAATTCTTAATGCTTTCGGTTTTTCTCACATTTGGATCCGATGGATTATGAGTCTTTTAACTTCCTCCTTTTTCTCTATTCTTGTCAATGGTTGTCCGTCACAGCCCTTCAGGCCCTCTCGGGGAATCAGGCAGGGTGATCCCCTCTCCCCCTTCCTCTTCATCCTGATGGCTGAAGGCTTGGGTCGTCACATCAATCAATCCCATCTCTCTCATCGGCTCAAAGGCCTTTCCATTCACAACTCCCTTGCAATAACTCACCAGCAGTTTTTTGATGACAACATGCTCTTCGGTTATCCCTATGTACGGGAAGCCTCCCGATTCAAATCCATGATCAATGACTTCTCTGAGACCTCAGCCACTAGTATCAACAAGTCCAAATCACAAATCTTCTTCTTCCATACCAATCTATTTCCAGAATCTTGGGTTTCCCCATTGCTACCCTTCCTTCCAATTACCTTGGCACCCCCCTTATAGCTTCAACCATTAAGCACTTCACCTGGCGCAAACTCCTTGAAAAGCTTGAAACGCATCTCAACCTTTAGACGTGTAGATCCCTGAACATGTCCAATCATGTGGTGCTTATAAAAGTAGTACTACAGGCTATGCCGCTTTACCTGTTCTCAATCTTGGCAGCCCCCAAATGGGTCTTAAAATGGCTAAGAGACTTACAGAGAGGTTTCCTCTGGGGGAACTCAATTACAAACCATAAATGGGCTCTGGTAAAATAGACCACTATTTGTACTACCAAGGAAAAATGAAGTATTGGACTGAGAGACCCCAATCATAGTAATGCAATCATGAGTGCCAAAATATGGTGGCAATGGCTCTCTTCACCTGAAAAACATTGGGCTACCATTTGGACTGCCAAGTATGCCAACCATAGGCCTTAGGAGGAACTCATAAGATACACTCCCAGTGTTCATGGTTCTCTGATATGGAATGTAGCCAGACAACACTTCTAGTTGATTCAACAGCATAGTTTTTGGGAAGATCGAAATGGTCGAATTGCAAGATTCTGGACGGATGCCTAGAACCAACTGCCAAAGCTTAATGGACTCCTACATATTCCTCCCAATTTCATTGAAGAGGCCCAACAATAGAATAAGATATGGGAGTATTGGGATCGGGAACAAGAGCAAGGATTCCGAAAGTGGAAACATGGTATCCAGCTTACCAGAAACGAGGCATATCCATTCACAGAAGAATTGGAAAAGGAGCTAAGCAAAAGAAGCATCAGATACTCAGAGGACAAAGATATTCTACGATGGGGCTATTGACCTAAAGGGGCTTTCACCACTTCAGAGGCCTATAAAATCATAAGCACAGACTCAACCCCCCGAGACCCAATATGGTCCAAAATATGGGGGTTTGACTCATAGCCCAAAGTTTCTCTTTTTTTATGGCTGGTTGGACACAAAAGAATTTTAACTTGGGAGAAACTCAGAAGGAGAAACTGTCATGGCCCCTCCATATGTGTTAACTGCAAATCTCAAGAGGAAACCACTCAGCACCTATTGGACACTTTCCCCTTAGCCAACCAAATATGGGAGAAGGCAAGTTTCATAAGTCAAAGAAAATGCAGGCTTCCAAATGATATAACAAATACACTAAGACACTGGCCAATGAATCCGTACAAATGTGAACTTCTCAATAACTTATGGCACATTCTTCCTGGGCTGTTTCTATGGAACATATGGAAAGAACGAAACAAAAGGATATTCAAAGATCTGTACTCCTCGATTGACATTATCTGGCGCAAGGTCTGTGGGAATCTAGAAGAAACCTTGAAGCTTAAATACTGGAGCAAGGAAGACCTTCCAACATAAGACAACGAGAAAGCCATCTCAGAAAACTCGAACTTACAACTTCCCAAGTAGCTCCACAACAAAATACAACATAATGGTTGTAGAACCAACAAGGTCTCCTAGACTGCCCCACCTGAGCATTCCTTCAAACTCAATTTTGATGGCGCTTCGAAAGGCAATCCTGGGATAGCTAGATATGGTGGAATATTCAGAAACCATGAGGGCAAGCTTCTTTAGATTTACTATGGAAATATCGGATGGGACACAAACAAATCGGCTCAGTTGGAAGGTCTTTGGCAAGGTCTCATTCTTTCTCGGCATAACAACTTCAGCCCCCTGGAGGTAGAAGGAGACTCCCAAATCCTAATTAGCATGGTTAAGCATCTCCTAAACGGGTCTCATGCAAAGAAAATTGCCACGAGCTGGAGGCTTGATGCGAGACTGGAAGCATTGGAGCAAGAACTATTTCATAACAAAGCCATCACCTTCAATCACATAAGAAGAGAAGGCAACAAAGTAGCAGATTTTATGGCCAACATTGGCATGGAAAGTGAGTTTACCCTGCAGGCTGGAACTCTAGACATACTAAAGAACCATACACAACCTCAGGAATGCAATCACCTGGTCCAAAATGACGCCAACCCCCCAGATGCGGGTGCAAACCAGCCTGATTAAGTTGATGGGACGGGTGTATCAAGGCATCCACATGCCAACCATGCGCAGAGGCGACTTGGAAGACGGTGGTGAAGGACACCCCCGGAAGGTGAAGTTAAAGGCTATGGGACGGCAGTTTGGGCGCATTAACACTCCGACTTCCTCCGACTGTGTTGTAGAGTTTGGCTCTAATACAGAATTGAATGCCTCTTTAATGGTGGGCGACCTTCGAGGGAGAGCATGGAGTCCTATAAAGAGAAGCAGCCCTGGCATCACCATCTTCACTTAGGCAGGCTCTGGGGTTCCCGTTCTGTCGCTGGTGCTGGCAAATTGAGGACCTCGTCTGATTTATTCCTTCCCAGGTCTATTGGTTCAACTTGTTTATGCCCATGTGGGTCTTTTGCAATTCAATTTGGCTCAGGACTGCCCTGTCAATATGGTTAGGAACCATCAGAGGATGTTGAGCCGTCGTGACTCTAGTCGTGGAGGGTCTTTGCGGACCTCAGCTGAAGCGGAAACCCATCCTCCCTATCACTGCCCTCATTGCCACTGTCTCTACCATTGCCCGCATCTTAGAGGTGCTAGTTCTCTCAGGCACAGCCAACTCATGGAGGCCAACTCACCTAGGTCTTTGTCTGCTCCTTACTTCAGCTTTGCAATTTTCTCCTTCGATAGCCCCCTGAATCGTCCACGAATTAACTCCCACGTCTCTATTCTTTTTATCGACGAGGCCCTGGACGAGGGTGGCTCCAGTGCTCCGCCAGATTTCGAGGCCCTGGGTGACACAGCCAAAGCAACTAAATTGCCCAAGGCAGACAAAGGGAAGGGCATGGAAATGCTAGACCACCAGCTAGAAAGGAGCCATAGGCAACCTAATGCGGCAGAGGCGAAAGAGGGCAAGGTGCAGGAAGAGGACGAATATGGACCGTGGCCAATTGTGGAGGAGGTGTCGGAGGATTAGTCCGCTGCGACGTCTCAGGTTCTGAAGCTCAGGTGGAGTTCTGGTTCTCTCCTTTCTTTGTTCATGTCCTTCTGTCCATTTGTCTCTGGCTCGTCTACATGTCAACTAGCTTTTATGTCAATTTGTCCTAGTGGCAATTTTCCATCACTGAGGTGTAGGGTCAGTTACTTTCTGGTTTGTTCCTCTGTTTTGTGGACGGTTAATATTGTGCAAGGGTGTCAGTTCTATGCTCCCCTGCATGGGAATGACTTTTGGTCTCAAACGCCCAGTGAGGGCATGAAACAGGTAGTTCTCTTTTTGGGTACATTTGGTTGATCCAGCTTGCCATTCTTTCAGGCAGATGGATCCCTCAGACAACTCGCATGTAAATGTACTCTGGTTTTTATGTATATAATAGAATAGTTTAATTCAGATAAAAAAAAAAATGAGGATGATGGAAAAGTGTGAAAAATAATTTAAAAAGTATCCTAAAACAAAATGGTTATACCACTATCACTGGGGAATCATTTGATAGTTCCATTACTGAATCACAATATTATAGGTATAATTGGATACATCAAGATGACTCGAGCATGACCATGAATGTTGGAATGTATGATGAGTTTTTTATACATATTTTCCATATAGCCCACGTTACAAAAAAGCAACATGAAGTCTTTCAATTACATCAAGATGATAACTCCCCAGACACTGCAAAGGATAGTGAGTCTACAACACATGATTTCAATACAGCTAACGGTACAAAAAATCAATAATAAGTCTCTCGATTACTATAGGACATGTATCATGCTATGATGTCTATGTCAATTCGAAAATTTATGTAGCTAGCATCATTGTAGTGAACACTTCAGATATTGTGCTAAGAAAAAATCAACATTAATCACAAGAATTGGTTGAGACTGAAGCAAAATTGCAAGTTGAGCTATAATACTTACAAATAGATTTTTTCCAGTGAAATACAAAGCCTCAAAGGAAAACATCAAATTCTAGTGAGTTAAAAAATTCCTCTGTTGAAAGGGTGGAGGGATAACTTTTTTGAGACAGGCTTCTAAGGAAATGGAGTTTTATAGAAAATACTACCCCATGACACTTAGATATTCCTTACATTGATGACTGTGGGCTACCACAATATGAATTAGACATCCGTATATATTTTCAATTAGGGAATCAACAAGAAGAAAGGATTTGAGAGCTTAAGGTGGAGCTAAATTAACCTAGACTAAGCCACATGCTAAAGAAAAATAATTTCGAGAATGGAAGGATTGAGTTTGATGTCTAGTGAAGCTTTAATTTGGGGCCAATATTGGTGACCTCATTCATCTGCCATGAAGACATGTTAAAATTGCGGCTTATTGTATCTCATTGTCATGTTATAAAGTCACTAGGAATACAATAGATCATGGGGAATTTTACCAGTCATTGTGAAGGTGAAGGTTTAGCTACCTATTTGTATAGATATATCCTCATGCCTCTAAGGATAGGGCTTTTAACACTTGAGTCTTTTGACACTTACATAGTTGTGAGCACCTTTTCTCTAAGTGATTTTGCACAGAGTTGTGGTGAGGATAGGGACATATTTTAGAGATGATATGACTATCCTTCCCTTGATTATTAGATTTGAAGTATGAGGAGTACTTGTACTATATATTTCAACATTATCAATGAGAAACTCTTCACCCTTGGAATATATTATTGTGCATCTCATGATGTTTGTAATGTCTATTTCATACTTCAATTATTTGTTCATGTTTACTTAAGGATTTATTAACAGTGATGGATACCGCACAAAGAGAGGGTGTCTCCCCAATGTGAAGTCTCAATTAGATCTCACACCATTTGGAGTAGAAGCCCCATCCAAAGTATCGACTTGACCACGATAACTGTAATGTTCACCTTGGTTTCAATGAATTGCATAAGATATTATATACATAACCCTTAAACAAGCATGTAATTTGACATTGTGAAACACCGATTGTAATGTGTAGAAGGAGACTTTCATGAGAGGGGAAACAAAATTGAATCTCTAGAAGGAAGTAATAGTACTAACCTAAGAGAGAGAGACAAGGAAAGAAATATTCATTAGCTATATAGAGAAATAGTTCACATAGACACAATGATAACTAAGCATATACAACACACCTCCAACAAGATAAGTATCGAGGCCACCGAAACAATTCAATTTCCTTAGTATATGTAAATGAAACATATAGAGAAAACATCCAAAGGATAGTCCTAATACATTCATAATACATTCATGAAAAATTTGTTGCCTCATTGAGCTTCAATATTAGGTGAAAGATCTAATTAAATAGTTACAATAGCTCGAATAGTTGAACATTAAATCACTTCTTGATTCTCCCAAGAATGGTTTTCTCCCTTATGCCAAGCAGAGAAGCCAATACTAGCTCTCCAAAGCTTAAGCCTTAAAAAATCACTCTCCTTGAGTTATGGGGCTGCTTTTATAACAAGAGGAATGAACTTTCATATCCTCATGACCTTTGAGCTATCCTCATGAATTTTACCTTCCACTATGTATTTTGGACTTCTAAAAAACTCTTGGACCTATAAATGACCTTTACACTTCTTTATGTCACTTTTGAACTTCTCCTAAAGATATTTTGTCCATATATGACAAAGTGACTTTCATATTCCACATATGACTCTTGGACTTCCACACATTACATTTTTCCCTCTTATTCAAAATACATCGTTACATTCCACATGTTGATGTAGCTTGACACATGGACACATATTGACCATTATGGTGACACTTGTACAAGTTACAACTTGATAATGATGACATAGAATTCATGATGAGGTAGCAATGCCAAGTTGTCTTCCTTACTACTTCATATTGTGTTCTTGATGGTAGATCTAATCTATGCTTCAAATTCATTAAATATCCACCTTTTTTCTTATCTTCACCCTCCAAAGGGTCTTTTATCAATATCAAAATACTTTGATTCATCATGTAATGTCTACTTTCTAAATCAATCCATGATCAACTTCATGTACCCATGGTAGCTCTTTTTTGTTATTGTTCTCCATAGGAGTTTCTTTATGCTTTATTCTTGCCATCATATCTTGAGCATCGCCTTGTGATGCTGCGAGGGTAACCCTACCAATTAAGATCATTCATGATGAGGAAAAATCATCCTTCAAAACATTTATTCTATCACTACCTGGGTCATGGAATGATTTGTTCATGATAGGTTTATGAGAGGGTTAAAAGAAAAAGGCTTGATTAGGAGGGTGCAATCAAACTCATCAATGGATTAAGGAGGCTCCACTATAATTTTTTATGGTTCCATTCACAACGAAGAGGATCTTTCGTTTATCTAGTGAAGTTGGCGAAGCTAAAGGGATATGTTAGATCCCTATAATACTAGTGATTCCCCCATTACTATTGTCATTATTTCCCTTATTTTTATTGTTGTACCCCTATTGTCCTCATATTATTATTATTATTGTGCACCATAGAATCCTACTATTGTTATTTTTGTGCCTTTATATTATTATTGTTAGGTCTGCTTGGTTATATTGTGTCCCCTTAGACTCCTATATATAGAAAGGAGGTTTTGTCATTTGAATCATCCAAGAATTTTTCATTTGTGTAATGTAAAGGGTGTTTCCCCCTCAAAGAGGCTGAATTCTAAGGCGTTGATCTATCTTTTTCTTTTTTTGTGAGCTAGTTCCTAACATTTGGTATTAGTGCTTTGGATTCTAGGGTTTTGCTACTCCAAATAGGTCATCATGGAATTTTCTCTATAACTCTTTTTTGAAACTTTTCAAAAGTGACAAAAAAACACATTTGAGACAAAATCGTGCTAAATCTTAGGTCCGAATTTCAGAGCTTGTCTCAATTTTTTTTGGAGATATGATCAGAGGGAGTTCAGGTTTTTTCAAGCTCTGGAATTTAAGCTAAAATAGGTCATCGTGGGATTTTAGCTATAACTATATTTCTTTGAAGTTTCAGAAGCTAAAACAAAAACCCATTTGAGAAGAGATTTGTCTGAGACTCGGCTCCGAATTTCAGATCCTATCTTGCTATATTTTCAGAGATATAGTCTAAGGAAGTTAGAGATTTTTTAGACCCCTGAATTACGTTCCAAAAAGGTCATTGTGGGAAAATCATCATAACTGTCTCTCTAAGCATCAGATTGAAATTTTGTGAGAAGTTACAGAAAGAGAATGGATTGTAGTTTCTTGTATATATTGTTTAGATCCAAGATTCAAATAGTGACACAAGGCACTTCATACAAGTTCACTCTTATGAAAAGGTATATAATTAGGTCATCTTAGGAGATTATGAATAAATATTACTTAGAGAATCCAATCTCAATC
Source organism: Pinus taeda (assembly GCA_000404065.3). Classification (NCBI taxonomy): domain Eukaryota; kingdom Viridiplantae; phylum Streptophyta; class Pinopsida; order Pinales; family Pinaceae; genus Pinus; species Pinus taeda. Next base: position 152,846 of record APFE031101102.1, read on the forward strand.
AGAATGGTGGCATTGGAAAGTGAAAGTGAAAGAAAAAGGTGTGTATTTTTTTTCAATATTTGCATAAGCTTGGTTTGAGAAATTATTTTGAAGGAATTCAAAGGGCATAGTGAAGCATTATTATCGGTAATTGATGCCCCGAAGAAAGAAAATGGAAACACCTAGTAAGCAACCTAAAAGCTCTAGCATGACTCATGAAGAAGAGGAAGAAATGCAACATGATATATCAAAATCACAAGACCAGGTACAGAAAAGGTCACTTGCACAAAAAGTAACAGAAGCTAAGATGGATGATTTAAAGAAAGACGTAGAAGCTAGGATGGATGGTTTAATGAATGGTGTGGAAGCTAAGAGGATGGTTTAAAGAAAGGCATAGAAGCTAAGATGAATGGCGTGGAAGCTAAGATGAAGGATGTGGAAGCTAAGATGGATAGCGTGGAAACTAAGATAAATGATCTGAAGACAAATTTGAAGACAAACATGGAAGATTTGAAGATAGATTTGACAAATTTTTGACAAGAAATGCTTACTAATGGCAAAAGGGTAGTAAAGGAAACTCATGATGAGAACAAAATAAATGTTAATCATGATTTCATAGACTCTAACATTGGATTGAAGAACCACCATGTTCCAAAGATCGATATGAGGAAATCTGATGGAAAGGATCTTGGAACATGGATAATACAAATGGAGCAATTTTGCAATCTCCATAATGTGAAAAACACACAAAAGGTACACGTTGCAACTTTATATTTGGAACCAAATCAGTTTGTATGGTATCGACGGCTTTTCTCTTGTAAACAAATTGTCACTTGGGCTATTTTTATGGATGAAATGATAGCACATATGAGGGTACAAAAAGAAAAAAAAAATTAGTCAATTGATAAATCTCAAACGAAAGGGTCCAATGATGGAGCACATTGACGACTTCCAGAAATTGAATATAAGGGTAAAAGATATTCCAGAGGAGCATAGAATTGATATGTTAGTAGGGACTTTAAAAGATAACATCCAACATGAGGTTCACCTTTGGGAACTAGATTCATTGGAGAAGGCATTCAGGTTGGCAAGAAAAATGGAAAGAAAAATTATGGCAAGATGGAAATGTTGATGCTCTTACACATCCACAACCTACAAGGTTGACACCACAACAATTGGAAGAAAAATGAGCAAAAGGGCTTTGTTACAATTTTGATAGAAAATACAGTAAAGGTCATAAGTGTGTTGTGAAGAAATTATTTTACATAGATTGTGAAGAGGAGGAAGAAAAGGAACAAGAAACATCAAAAGAAGAAGATATACACCAAGAAAAAACCCTAGAAAAAGAAGAAATGAATTTGACCATATCTTGCAATGCCTTGCCTTGAATTACCACTCCTCAAACTATCAAGATAGAAGGGTATATCAAGAAGAAAAAGGTAATAGTGTTGGTTGATTGATTCGGGAAGTACCCATAATTTTATTCATTATAAGATAGCTAAAGAATTGAGTTGCTTCCTATATCCAGCACCAGAGAGTCAAGTGATGCTTGCAAGTCGAGGAACCATAAATTGCCCAGGAAAGTGCCATAATATCAAGCTATCCATGGGTGAATATGTGTTGAATAGACCAATGCTTTCCATTCCAATGGGTGGTGTTGATGTTGTACTAAGAGTCCAACGGTTATAATCCTTTGGTACAATAGCTTTTAATTTTCAAGAACATTTCATGAAATTCTCTTCAAAAGGAAAGGGAATTGAATTAAGGGGTATCGTAGGGAGACCAGGAAAGATAGTCAGCTCTAATGGAATGACAAAGCTTCTGAAGAAAGAACAACAAGGCATAATTTCACAATTATGTTCACTACAGCTTCCCACATCAAAATCATCCATTTCTTCAGATTTCCAAAAGGTCTTCGACAATCATTCCAAGGTATTTGAGACTCCCGAAGGCCTCCCACCTATTCGTGATCATGATCATGCTATCAATTTGATTGCAGGAAGTGTTCCTCCAAACATCAAGCCTTACAAATATCCCTATGTCCAAAAGAGTGAAATTGAACGTATGGTTGCAGAAATGTTATAGGCTGGTATAATTCAACCTAGTCAAATTTCTTTCTTTTCTCTAACAGTATTGGTTCACAAGAAGGATGGATCATGGCACATGTGTCAAGATTATAGGGAGCTCAACAAGCTCACTATTAAAGATGAATTTCCCATTCCTGTCATTGATGAATTATTGGATGAATAACATGGATCAATTTACTTCACCAAGTTGAATTTGCATTCAGGATATCATCAAATTAGAATGAAGACGAAGACATTCCAAAAACAACATTTAGAACTCATGAGGGTCATTATGAATTTTTGGTCATGCCCCTTGGACTTACTAAGGCACCTTCTACAGTTCAAGGTTTGATGAATTCAAACCCTTCCTTAGAAAATTTGTGTTAGTATTTTTTGATGATATACTAACCTGCAACAAGCCTTGGAAGGATCATGTCGAACACTTTGACAAGGTGCTAAAACTATTGAGGAGAAACAATTACATGCAAAAATGTCCAAATGTTTCTTTGGAGTGCAAGAGGTGGAATATTTGGGTCATATTGTATCTCATGAAGGTGTTAAGGTAAGCCCTAGCAGAATTAAAACCATTAAGGAATGGAAAATCCCCACATCCATAAAGCATCTATGATGATTTCTTAGGTTGACAGGGTATTATCGCAAGTTTGTTAAGGGTTATGGGAGAATAGAAACACCTCTAACAACATTATTGAAGAAAGACGCATTCTCATGGACTCTAGAAGCAACAAAGGCCTTTGAACATCTTAAAGAGGCAATGTGCCAAGCACCAGTCTTAGCTACACTGGACTTCACAAAAACCTTTATTGTGGAATGTGATGCCTTTTGGTGTTGTTTTAATGCAAGAAAAAAGACTCATTACTTTCAAAAGTCATCCAATGAAAGGAAAGTATTTACACAAAGCTATTTATGAGAAGGAAATGATGGCAATACTACATGCACTTAAGAAATGGAAACCCTAACTAATGGGAAGACACTTCAAGGGTAAAACAGATCGTGATAGTCTTGAATAATTTTTGGAACAAATATTATCTTGAGTAGAGCAGCAAAAATGGGTCACAAATATGTTGGGCTATGACCCTGAAATCATATACTAAAAGGTGAAGAAAAATGTTGTGGCAGGTGCACTCTCAAGAGAGGAGGAGGATGTCGAAGCATTTCTTTGCATCATTTCTATTATCCAACCAAATTGGATAAATGAAGTAAGGGATGAATGGAAAAATGACGAGGAAGTGTGGACACTCATTCAGAAGATACATCAAGATCCCAGTACATCTAATACATTTAGTTGGAAAAATGATTCGTTATGGTACAAGGATCACTTATACCTATGTAAGAATTCCTAACTCAAACAAAAGATTCTTAGGGAATTGCACACCTCTCCCTTAGGAGGACACTTGGGATTTCTGAAAACCTACGACAGGGTTAAGAATGTTTCTTTTTGGGATGGCATTAAATCAGATATTCAAAAGTGTGCAGTGGAATGTTTGGTTTCCCAACAAAATAAAGTTTAAGCAATTAAGACCCCAAGGCTATTACAACCCTTATCCATTCCAAGCCAACGGTGTGAGGAGGTTTCTATGGATTTTATCATAGGTTTACCCAAGTCCAAAGGAAAGAGAGTTATCATGGTGGTAGTTGACAAACTTACTAAGTATTACACTTTTGTGCATTATCTCATCCATTTAAAGTGAGTCTAGTTTCTACTGCATTTATGGAAATAATTCAACAGCTACATGGAAACCCAAAGATTATTGTAAGCGACAAAGATCCCATTTTCACTAGAATTTTTTGGACAAAATTATTTTGTTGTCTTGTGACTCAGTTAGCTCATAGCTCATCTTATCATCCTCAATCTAATGGCCAAACTGAGATATTAAACAAATGTTTGGAAGGATATCTTTGTTGCTTTGTATTTGATAAATAGACACAATGGGTCAAATTGTTTCCTCTAGCTGAATGGTGGTATAACACTTCCTTCCATAATGCAACAAAAATGACCCCATTTATGGCACTTTATGGATATCATCCAACATCCATCACATCATATTTAAGAGAAAATTCTAAGGTTCAAGTAGTGGAAGATCACATCGAGCATCAACAAAAGGTTGTCCAACTCTTAAAGGATAACCTTACCTTGTTGTAGAATAGAATGAAACAATAGGCAGATCAACATCGAAATGAAAGAAGTTTTGGTGTAGGTTATTTGGTATTCCTATGGCTACAACGATATAAACAAATGTCCCTCAAGCAAGCTAAGAAGGATAATAAATTATCATCAAAGTGTTATGGTCTATACAAGGTGTTGCAAAATATAGGTACTATGGCATACAAGTTGGAACTTCCTGCATCTTCCAGAGTGCACCGAGTTTTCAATGTTTCATGCTTAAAGAAGGTTATAGGTGATAATATTCCAGTTCAAACAATATTACGAGAACTTGATGAGGAAGGAAAAATCATATTGGAACCTGAAGCAGTCAACGAAACAAGAACTCGACAACTATGAAATCGATCAATTCCAGAGTATCTCATCAAGTGGAAGAACTTACCATTTGAAGATTCCACATGGGAGGATGAGAATTATATACTGAAGCACCCAGAACTACTCAAGAATTGAGGACAAAACTTTTTTGAAGGAGAAGGGCATGTGAGGTCGCTATAATACTAGTGATTCCCCCATTACTATTTTCATTGTCTACCTTATTGTTATTTTTGTGCCCCTATTGTCCCAATATTATTATTATTGTGCCCCATAGAATCCCACTATTGTTATTTTTGTGCCTTTATATTATTATTGTTAGGTCTTCTTGGTTATATTGTGTCCCCTTAGGTCACTATATATATAAAGGAGGTTTTTTCATTTGAATCATCCAAGAATTGTTCATTTGTGTAATGTAAAGGAGGTTTCCCCCTCCAAGAGGCTGAATTATAAGGCGTTGATCTATCTTTTTTATTTTTTGTGAGCTAGTTTCCTAACAGGAAAAGGTGGAATGTTTCTTCAAGGTTACCCCATGTGCTCCACGAAGAAGAGAGGAAACTTAAAAGCATACTTTGAGTAATCAAAGGTGAGGGGAGGTACCCATCAACCTTCCCTAATTCACCATGTAATGAAAGTAAGGGTCAAAGGAAGTCTTAGTGCACATGGGAGCATTGGGAAGGAGGGAAGGTGAAAGTTCGAGCCTTTAGGACTACTCTATGCAGTCAAACAGAAATAATAGTTCAAGGAGAGAGAAATTTGATTGTTCAAAGGTAGGGAGGAGGCCTCCTTCAGCCTTCCCTACTATTCCATGTCCTCTAGAGCTAGGATTTAAGTCAATATTAGGTGTAGAGAGCATTGGGGAAGGGGTAAGGGTGAGGCTTTAGCCCTTGAGAGTGAGCCATGCGCTCAAAGGAGGAGGAGACTTGAGAGAAAGAACAATTTTCTTCAACAAGGGGTGACTATTTATTTTTGGCATGATGTTCATCCTAAGTGAGTGTATTTTGACCTCATAGTGGATGCTTGACCATTTTTAGTGTGCTTTTCATTGAGGGAGGCCATAAGAATGAAGACACTTAGCCTAGGAGGGTTTTAACTACACTGAGAGGGTAGGAGGATCTTTTCATTGCATATTTTTCCTCTACAAAAGAGTGAAAGAGGTCCATGCTAATACCTAGGAGTGTTATATGTAACATGCAAGTCAAAGGTAAGAAACATTTAATGATGTGAGTTAGTATAAGAAAGAAGGATCAACTGACTACCCTTGGCATGATCATAATATGGAGCATGTGTAGGGTAATATTGAGAGGGACTTACTACACCAATATTTGGAAGTAATATCTCATCATCAAGGCCTATGGATAGGTTGAGATCCACACTTGTTAAGAGGGATAAAGGCTTCACAACTTTCATTGGGCTAAAGGACGAAGAAGGGTTTTGAAATGGCTAAGTGTGGGATCGATAAAGAAAAAGAGTTAAATGCATCCGGACATGACTCAAAATTGGATCACACACATAAAAACATTAATATAAGCTAGAATAATAGGCTTGACTAATGAATTAAAATTACACCTCAAAATGATAGCAAAGGGACACTTATTTCTAGGTATGATAGTTGAAACGACACATTATGACACTTAGAGCACAAGTTATGACACCTATGATGATTGTGATTGTGACCATTATCAACCATCATCAACCATGGGCTAATGTGACATTGTGAAAAACATATTCCTAATATAAAAATCAACCATGGTCAACCATCTTCAATTATGGTCAACCATGGTCCAACATTTTATTGTGACAAATATTGTCTCAAAATAAAAATAAATCATGGTCAACCATGGTTAATCATGGTCAATATGAAAATCAACCATGGTTAATTGTGGTCAATATGAAAATCAGTCATGGTCGACCATAGTCTAATGTCACATTCTGACAAAGATTGTGCCAATATGAATATTAACCATCGTTAAGCATGGTCAAGCATGGTCAACCATTGTCCAACATTGCATTGTGACAAAGATTGTCTCAATATGGAAATCAACCATGGTGAAGCCTCAACCATGGTCACATTGTGACAACAATTTTCTCTTGGTTCAACACCATAATATCACAACCATGGTTTCATATTTATCCCTTAGGTTTACAATATAAATATTGTGACAACCATGGTACAATATTGATCCCTTCGGTTTAATATTATTCCCTTGGATTTTTAATATTAATCTGAGGGGTTATATTTGTGCCTTGGGTTTATAATATCTATCCCTTGTGTTTATTAATGAAAGGGTTAATATTCCTAGGGTATATATTATTGATATGGTTCATAATATTGATCCTAAAGTTTAATATAAAGCCATTGGGTTTATAATATAAATTTCTTCGGTTTATCAATCACATTGTGACAAATATTGCCTTAATATGAAAATCAATCATGGTCAACCATGGTCCAATGTCGCATTGTGACAAAGATTGACTTAATATGGAAATCAAGCATGGTCAACTATGGTTTTTTTAGAGTTGATAATATTTATCTTAGGATTTACATACCTTGGGTTTAAAATATTAATTCCTTGAGTTTAATATTATTCCCTTGCATTTTTAGTATCAATCTCTTGGGTTTATTAGTGCCTTGGGATTATAATATTAATCCCTTGGGTGTCTTTGTCTGTTAATAGGTAGTTAGGGACAGTACAGCCAGGTAGAAGTAGTTGCAGACACATGGTTGTCTGTCTTTTGTTTAGTTTATCTTCATAGTTATTTACTTTTGAAAGAAAACAAAATAACAGGAAAGAAAATATTATCCTTGTATTCTATAGAAAGAAAGAATCAAAATAAAAATATAGTTAAAAACTACATAACTAAACAAGCAACTTCCAATAGTTTTCTTAACTATATTGTAAAGATTATAAAAGAGATCTACACAGCATGGATGGGGTTCGACAATTCTGAGTAGAGAAGAATAATATAAAACAAAGATATTTTCTTTTCATTTTTCCCGAGTCCATCTTAATAGCTATTATGTCCTTTCTAATCTAATTCTTGCTATGTGTAAAAAGAAGACAGTTAAACAATCCGTCAATATACTTCCTTGTAGAACAAAGGTGAATTTCCAAAATAAATGACAAGAAAAAGCATAGTTATGAGGCAAACAAAGACATAAATAACGAAGACCAAACACGTAGTTCCTTTGCATGCTAGGAATTTATAAAGGCATGAAAGTATGGTACAGCTAGTCATCATTAACAAATACAGTCACAGAATCAAATTCGAGCAAGAGGTAATCCTGTGCATAGTAATACGAAATGCTTTTCATTAACTTTTCACAATAATTATAATAGCAAACATTGTGTTTCCAACCATACAATTACAAGTCCAAAGTCCAACAGTCTTGAAGGTGAGAAAACCCTCCTTCGGGAATAGAGCATCAAGAAGAGGGTTAGAATATAAACCCTTAAACAAAAAATTCATTACAGTTCATGGGAAAACCCATATCATTCAGTCAACTGAACCAAAAAACTAAATTGCTCACAATCGAATTGCATTGAAACTGGACTTAGGTCGGCTACAAGAAAAGACAACCAGAAACTCTTCGATCAAACATTTACAACAAGGAAAGACCTTACTAGTTCCATTCGAAGAAGCACCCGAGGGATACTTCAGCCAGAGACCAACGACCTAAATAGACAATACAACAAGGCGTTAGCACCGTGGTTTGAAAGAAAAACAAAAAATACAGTGAAGACTAACAGAAAGGGAAAGAGAATGACGAAAGAACTTACCGTCTCAATAGAAATGTTGGACAAGGGGAGTCATAACTGACCACAGCCGTTACAAAAAAATACCATGCTCACAAGGAACCGAGTCTATTAGTGCACATAAAAGCTTAGAGCATACTCTTCATCAGGGAACGAAATCTTACCTTGCCAGAGTGAGAAAATGCCAAATGGAAAGGTTGCGTTGAGGTCGTGACCTAAGCAAAAATGCATGCATACATAATCAATCGATTATACAACCATACAGGTAACAATGGAATGATAAGCAAACCCCAAAAGACCAAGCGAGCAACAAATATGAGACAGTGAGCATCGAGCAACCAAAGGAGCAGAGAACCCCACAATAGTTCAACCAACAACTAGTAGAGCCAAGCCAGCAAGAGTGTAAACCAAGAAAAAGGTTAAGGCACAACTACCACTTACCAACGTGGAAGCCACAGTTGGCACGAGCAGAACATTTTTGCATAACAACGATAGTCACCCATAGAACCACAGTGCTCACAACCAAAATAGATTATAGTGAATATGACTATGAGAAACCAATAGCCTAGGGTTTAGCCAAATGCGGGGAGGAACCCCGAGGCCAGGACAACTATCCTCTCAGCGTATAAAATCATTAACACAATAATCAATGCCAAATAAAAAATATCACTGCTAAGCCCTGGTTAATAAAATAATTATTTTTAATCATTGTTAATCAACAGTTATTGGGTTGATTAAATCATACAACATGGGATAGTCCCATCAGTTGATTAGAATGTTGTGTAAGACCAAATGATTCAACAATTGACAATTGCATTTTATCCTTCTTAGGATGACCAATAGGAGACATTTTTCAAGATTTACACTATTAAATAAATAAATAAAAATAGAATAAGTAAATACATAAATTAAAAATCCCTTCGCAAGATTGGAATAGAAAAAATTCAACCTTAGCAAGATGCCATTGGATTTGACTATTTCTTGATAGATTATTCATTAATTTGTTTAATTATGTTTTGTAAGATTAAAGGAAACTTGTACCTTTATGATTATGAATAAACACTTCATGAAAAATGGTACTTGGTCAAGAAATTTGTATGGATTTAAGCAATGAAGGAAAAATAAGCAAGAGTTTGAATCACAGTGTTATAGTTGTGAAGTCCAATACCCTCTATATAAGATAGATATTCTTTTTATAGTTGGTAGATTCATATAATTATGGCAATAAAAAATTTCACCATTAACAATGCAGGAAATAACTCGACCACCCATGCCTGGAATGGAAGGATGGAAAGCAGTTGCATTTAGGGTATCTCGCCACAATGTTGATTTCCTCGGGTGTAGATTCTATGGTGCCCACGATACATTGTGTTACCATGACGATTGCCATTACTTCAAGGAGTGTTGGATTAAAGAGTCCATAAAGTGAAAATCCAAATGTTAATGAAGATATGAGGAGGATAATGAAAAATACCTTTTAGTCTAGCATTGAACAATAAATTTCCTTCTGTGGATGATGGGTTTCAATTCAAATTAAAATTGAAAAAATGGATGCAAGTAAAGCGCACTCAAGGATAATCACAGAGGAGTGAGAGCACGTGCATAGTTGTTGAATGATTATTCAATGTGGTATGCCACCCTGTGCTAGGTGTAATAGTACCATGACTATTGCAGGACTTATTTTTTCATGTTGAATCATGGTGGTGTAAGTTGGGGCCTAATGAAAACGTCCCCAAATCATGACATAACTATTAAATTATATGAGGTCATTTGGAATTTGACTAGTCTCTTCTATGAAACTATCACTAGTCATAGTGCTTTATGAACTAGTACAGACTCGAAATTATCGTAAACTTTAAGATGTATTGACAGACTATTAAACATATTTCCCTTCTTTTGAAATTTAAGAATTTAATCTAACCTTTGTAATTGACGACTGATTTCGATATTTTAAATTTTTTTCGGAGTATATTTTTTTTAGTCTTTCTAGGAAGGGTGAGGAGCCTAAGGAAGGGCTAGGAAGAGTTTAATTTTGAATAGTAGTATAGATGGCTATTAAAATATACCTTTGGCCTAGTTATGGGAAGGGGTGAGTAGAATGAAAAACCGTTTTTTTTTGTTATGATTTTGGATATTTGAAATATGTTATATGCATAATCACATTAACAAACTTAGTTTATATAAGTAAAAATTATATACTAATTACATGCACAATATATTAAAAAATAATATTCAATTAATAAAATTTAATACTCATAAAAATTAATACTAATAATAAATTTAATGTTACTATTAAAATTTGGTATTTTATATTAATAATCCTAATGTATTAATAAATCTTAAGAAATTTTAAATATTTATAAACCCAAGGTTATTATTAATATTAATAAACACATTAATCTTGATAAGTATATTAAACACATATATAATTAAAGATTAATGTTAAAGTTAAAGTTTAACATAAATATTAAACTTAAAATTTAATATTAATATTAAAGGTAAAGTTTAAGCCTTAATGTAACCAGATCATTAAATGTAGTTGAAATAGGTGTATATCAATGAATATGGATTTAATATTATTATTATATTGATATCAATAAATATATAATAATAATAATAATGATAATAATAATTAAAACTATTATCATTATATTATAAAATGTTAAATCAAAACTAAATAATTTGTTTCTTTAGGTCCCATAGACCAAAATTTGGTCTCACTAGACGTTTACCATCATCATAATCATCATTATAAATATCATAACAATTATAATGGAAATTCATAATAATTATTATTGTATTATAATATGATTATATTATCACTAACATAATAAATCTTCATATTATTAAGTGAAAGGATTACTAATATTATAAATCCTAGGAAATAATATTAAACACAAAGGATTAATAATATAAACTCAAGGGATTTATATTAAATCCTTTGATTCATATTATAAACCCTATCAATAATATTATACCCTTTCTTAAGCATAGCGTGATATATACTAGCTTTCAAGGATGAGTGACTTATCACCCACCCTTCTCACCCCCCTGACTTTCTCAATGTCTCTCACTTCAGCCAAAATTATCTCGTCCTTCTAGTCTTTCACCGCACCTAGATAAAAGGCTCAAGAGCCTAGACTCAAGTTGAAAGCTAAGCCACATGCTACAGAGATCTTACCACTCAACTAGTTCAAGAGGAGATAACACAAGTGGAAAGAGAGCTATCTAATTAAAGGCATGTTCTTCATAACATAGAATTCTTGTAGAAAGATCAAATTGGTTCCTCATGTGAGTCACACCAAAGGGGAGTACGATCAATAAATGTACACCATGGACATCTAGTAGCAAGTGTCAATTTTCTCTTGGGAAGGGTGTGTGTAATCTTGAATGAAATTACATAAGATATCATTTTTATAAGAAGAGCTTCAGCGTAAATCACATGAAAAAGACATTTGTCGACGCGTTTCGAACCAACAAGTGTGGTTCATCATCAGGATAATGAACCACACTTGTTGGTTCGAAACGCGTCGACAAATGTCTTTTTCATGTGATTTACGCTGAAGCTCTTCTTATAAATATGACTAATCACAGAAGCCTCAATTCTACAATAAGATATCATCTTGACTCTAAATCAAATGCGGTGACATCTTATTGCAATGGATAGAACACTCGTGAAAATAGAAGTGCACTCCTCTTGAACCTCACTACTCCTTAGGTATAAATAAGGAGCTAATCCTAGTTGAGCCAACTGATTTAGAGAAATAGGCATCCACACTACTATGCTTCTTTGTTTTTTAGTTTTTTCTATGTCTCATTACAATAGTTTTTAATTTGAGAAAGCTCCTTGGGGCCAAATAATAAAAAACTATATTCTGTTTATCATAATTATAAACTTTCTCTTATATTTTGATCTTTTGAACCAATTTAAGTTTGGTGTATGACCTTGCTTGGAAGGGGAAATCCACTAAAAGCTTTAAAATATTTGCTTGTAAAGTTCTATATGTGACATGGGGATAGAAAATAGAGGTGGTAGTAGTGGGGGTCAATATTTGAAAAATATCAAGTTAGTTGTAATAGGGGACTCTTCCCTCCTCAAATTAGGAAAGGGAGACGTAAGGGCTAACAATAATGAACAAAAATGTTTGATTTCCTAAGGACATTGAATATTACTATACAAAAAGCCAAAAGAGCCTGATGAATCATTGCTACAGGTTGATGAAAACGCTAAAAAGGTGGTAATTAGTGGGAATCTGCTAGCACATAGTCAAAGAGGAATGAAGGGATCATCTTAATTACCCTCTCCTATATGCTAGCATTCCCTTCTAAATGTGAAAAAATATATGGAAACTTGTCATTCTTGTTAAAAATCACGGTTCATAAAGGCTTCCCACACAAGCTCAATGCCAATAGTTAGAACAATGATTATAGAAGTAACTTCCCATAAATCCTATGGAGGAGTAAATTTGATATTCAATGTTATATGGTGTCAATAAATTTCATAGTGTATTGGAGGTCTCATCCCCTAGAATATTTAGTAAATGAATCTCAGTATATCCATTTCTAGTGGGTGGTTTTCAATGAAGTGGTATTGTAACTCATACTCATTCTCTTGGTGACTATTATCAATGTTCATGTGGGTAATGATAAAGTGAGGCCTACTACACTCTATTACCATCTTTTTGTGCCATCGATTATTATATCTAGGATCTAAGTCTTTTCTTATGCTCCTAAGGGATCTTGGTGGCAATTTTCCTATTCTATACTAAATTGATGGAATTTGTTACAAAGATGCACGGCAATGAGGAAGACCAGAATTTTTTCCATTCTAAAGCTCTAAAATCATCACAATCAACTAGCCTCCTCCCTCATAATAGCTAACTCATTAATTAGAAATCTTAAATTGGAAGAATTGAAAATAAATTCAAATATATTAGAAATCAAGTAAAAGAATTAACTCCACACCTTGTAGGAAAGACATGGACTTTTCACTCCATGTAAACTAAACGAACATGGAAAACCCAGAGCTCCCTTACCACAATAACCAACTAAATATAAGAATGGACAAAAGAAAAATAAAGATTCTATAAAATAAGACCCATAAAATTAACCCTGAAAAAAAAATTAATCTTAAAAAATATTAAAAGATTTATACTTATAAAATTATGAATATCTTGAATGGTAACAATAACCACTAAACAGCAAAACTTAAAAGAAACCAAAAAAAACAAACAAACATTTAAAATTTTGACTCGGATGGATAGTGTATATCAGACCCACATACTCAGCCTCTAAAACTTATTTTTACTCTTTTTTGTGCCACTACCACTTTGCAAACTTTTAATATTAAATATTCCAATTAAAGCTGAAAAAAGAAAACACATTTCCATGCAAATATCTAACAGCACAGAAAACATACAGTACTTTCTCAACGTACAATACTTTCTCCAGAGCCGGTGCTTAAAACGCATATACAACTTTAAATCATCATAGGTACCGTTACTGCAAATTATAGACGTCCAAAATCATAGGAAACGTACGTTACTTTTTACGGATCCCCTTCTCAAAACACACAACGCAAATTTTGATCGCCATCTCGACCGTCAGTACGTTCTATACTAGAGCCAAGAACATATTACTCATAAGCTAATAAAGAAAATCTCCAAACTGAGTCACTCTGGAATGGATTGGGACTCACTTTTGTTGCTTGGTAGATGTATATTGAGTTGCGGTAATCAAATAAAAATGGCATATCGCAGGCTGTCATGAACCATCGGATAATTTCTGTCAGCAGTGGAAATGCCGGCATCTGATGCTGCAAATCAAATTGATGTCAAATTATTACAATCATCTTCAGTTTCTCCGCCGGCATCATATGGATGATGAGGGTTGAAGAGATCATGATGGCGACCTGCAAAACAGGTGAAAAGACGGGAAATACATGGAATCACGCACACAGTGTCATGGTTGTTAACATTTAATTGAAATTGCTGCTGCTGAACGATTCCAGGTGGAGATAAATTACTGTCATCTACAATACGAGAGCAACCGATCTGGCGACTCCGCATAGCAAATCGTAGGCATCTCTTGATACGCATGATCAACAGACGTGGCATTCTGGGAGTTGAGTAGTGCTTCCTTCCAGCGCAAACTTGCATTTAACCCAAGCAGATCATGTCTGAAAGGCTTTGCTTTCGATGAAACCCTATCCTCGCTCGTTGGCATCTGTCCTGTGTACCCAATTCGCATATCATATTCAATTAATTATGTAATGATTCCACATGTGAATATTAGATCCGTTTTCTTTCGCTCGAACAAAGTGAATATTGTGTGCGCGGTGTCTATTACAAAACAAAAAGGTTAAAGTTAAGACTGTTTATTTAAAAGCTATTTGTTTATTCTGATTAGAGATGGGTGGTCGAAGGAGCAAGTCATGAAAATAATTACAACTTTAATCGAACACTTTTCACATTGATAATGATTAAACAAAACGACAACGAAAAGTTTACCAGTGATGTTTATATCATTGAATATTATCAATCTTTTATATTTTCAATGAGGATAAATCTTCATAGCTTTATTTAATATGAGAGGGATATTGTTTTGGTGGAAACCAGGACTTTCTCATCGTTTGGTTGGAAACAAAGATTCTTCCCGCCAATGTTGTAGACTTGGGCTAATGGAATCAGGGAAGAGCGTGTGCTGTTATCACATCAAATCGAGTGCATAGTCTTCGAAACTTGTCTCTAAGTCAAAGCACTGCCGTGAATGGGAAGAGTCTATCACATCAATTCGAGTGCAGAGACATGAAACTTGTGTCTGAATCAAAGAACTGTCCTGCTTTATGAACGATTTTGAGCTTTATGTTGGGGAAATGCTTCAGT
The DNA here is from genome assembly GCA_000404065.3 of Pinus taeda. NCBI lineage: Eukaryota > Viridiplantae > Streptophyta > Pinopsida > Pinales > Pinaceae > Pinus > Pinus taeda. The sequence goes on from APFE031101102.1 coordinate 168,027, forward strand.
GCACCCCTTGCTTTCGATCTGTTTTTTAATATGATGGAGAAATGTTTATTTATTTCTTTTTAACTTATAGCTGAATAAATAAATAACACTGTATTAAAAATTAAATATGGAGTATAAACTAAATTTTAATTAAAATAGGGAAAATTTGTTTTATAGAGACTTGTTAATAATATTTAGCAGTTGGATTTAATAAAATATTATATGAAATTGTATTTCAGTTATTAAAAGATAATGTATATATTAATATATTTTCAAATTTGAATTTTTTAATGTTTTTTTTGGAAAGTAAGGGATGGTTTAATATGTTTTATTTTGTCCTATTAATAATTATGTAAACAAATTTTATTATAAGAAGTTTTTTTTTTTCTAATTCATTTAGTACATCTCATTCATAGAGTATTCAAATGGTTGCTCCAAGTCCTATTACTTCTCCAAATATAAGGGGACTTTTTATATTAATTTACTCTAGTTGACCTTTAATCTTAAATTATTATTATTACTATTATTATTTTGATACAAATGAGTAGTGATTTGATTGATTAAATATGTCATGTGGCAGCAACAAATACATAATTTAATACATTGCCAATTTTCTATGGAATCTTCCACTAAGGCAAAAGCATGGGAGAGACATTCCAATATTTTTACTATAGTTGAGTCTTTATATATGTTTACAAGAGTATGCAAACAACAACACATTAAGTTATTTGGGGGATTTTCGAGCAGACAACCCATGTAAATTTGGGATCCTAAAGGCAAGCTATAATTCATTTCACATTCTTGTTTTTCTTTATTGGATTTCTTGCCTCTTGTACGAAGTGGTTCCACTGCATTCAAGGAGAATGATTTGTCAGCGCTACCTCCCGTGCATGATTTTGCATGGGCTACTCTAATTGCCATAACTTTCTAGTAAAACTTTGGAGTTAACCTCTTCATCTTAGCAAGAGTGAAGGGTGTCAGTTTCTATGCTTTTAGCTCAAAATATTACTTTGGACCTTGAGGGTCAACCTGTGAAGGATATTCCTCTTCATTTTCTATAAGCACTTTTGAATTTCCATGATCCTCATATGGGGTTTCATCAATAAGGTAATCTTCATCTTGTTTTGGATCTTAAAGAGCCACGAAATAGTTTTTGTTGAAGGAAGGTGATGGTATAGGATCTTCTTTAGAATATCTCCTTGGGGTTGTAGCCCTATTGTGTTGATTCCTTCTTCGTTTTTGTGATAGTTGGAAACTAGCCTCTTTATAAACAAAAACTTGGGTTTGCTCGTATTTTTCTAGTTGGAAATTGTTTTTGGTAAAGTTCCCATGAGTATGACAATAGACACATTTAAAAGCAATTTGTTGATAGGTCAACTCTTAGATATGGCTCCATTGTCCGAGATCTATATTAAGGGTATGTATTAAGCCTTGATTGGTTTTTCTTTATCCACATAGCATGTCAACTTGTTTCCAATGTATTTAGTGTATTAGGGCCACAAATATGAAGAGGGAGGTGTGACAACGAGACCCACACAAATACAGATTGAAATCCCTATTCCATGGACTTATAAAGATTCCTCTAGACCCAATGAAATCTAGTCATGACCTGAAAATCAGATCTCTTTACATTTTAGATAACTTAACTTTGCAGGTTAAAGTTAAATTAGTGTGATATTATCTATTACTTTTTTTTGTGTCAATGTTGGTTAAATTTTACTTAGAAGAATTGTTAAAATTGCAAGGGATTGTAAAAGTGCAATTTAGTTAATAATGGTATAAAAAGTTTTAGGTAATGATTGTTACAAAAAAATAAATATATATACTTATTTATATATAAATAAAGAATAAAACAATTTAGGTTATCATAAGTGGTGTGGTATTATCTTCCCTATGTAGGCTCAAATCCCTGCTGTGACATTAGGAGTTATAATTCCTTAATGGAGTTGTATTAGCTTCATGTTTTTTGAACTCTTAGGTGAGTATACCAATGAGTTAGCCTCATACCAAAAACCTTTCTCTAGAGAAGGAGTCATTTCTTTCCTTTGAAAAAAAAATAGAAACAAGAAATCATTTTTTTCATAATTGTTTTACATAAATGTCAATAGAAAAAAAATATTTGCTAATTCATAAAAATACCATAAATTGCATTTCTTATGTTCTTACATGTAAATGACATATTTAATGATAACATAACTAGTGCATCCATATTAGCAAAGCACAATTTACTTTCATGCTAATGATTTTAAAGTAATTATTTAAGACAAGTAATATGCTTAAGAAATTTAAAACATTATATCATGGTTTTTCATACTTGTCAGACAATTGCCTACACTGTCTAAATTGCATTTTAATTTCTTTAAAATATTCACTTCTTCCTTAAATTCCATAGAATAATGTTTAATCACAACTCTCTCGTTATACTTTTTAGGATATTTTCTATTAAATGAGAAATGATAAAATGATAAATTAAGAAGGTATTTATTTTAACTTTTTAGTTTCAATAAATTTATTGCCATTCAATTTTCATGAATAATTGATCGCGGCTTGTAGAAATTATACCTAATAATAAGTAATAATAATAATTAATAAATAGATAA
>APFE031101102.1:170625-215061 GCA_000404065.3 Pinus taeda
TTGTCGGCTCACATACTGATAAATCAACCCTAACCCTATTTATCTCTACTATCTCTCCCCTTTGTAATTCAAGTCGTGATGATGAGTCTGGGTGTAGACTCAAAACGTCGACAAAGCAAAAATGAAAACTGTGGAATATCCGAGTGAAGATTCTAAAAAACCTAACCACAGAAATCTACAATCCATTAACATTTACTCTATAGTTCCAATAGGAATGGAATACATTATGAGATCCAAATTATATTCCCATATATTGAATTTGTTGAGAAATTTTCCCACATGATCAATATTAGCCCCTTTTAACAAGAAAAAAATTAAAATGTATTCCTATATGTACAAAACAATGGAGGTGATCTACTAATCTTTTACCAATAAAGTTTTGTGTACTACCTCATTCAATAAGCACTTATACTTCTTAATATAGCCTATATATTATCTTTAAGGTTTAGGGTGTTGAAAAAATTACTAATACATTAACACACATGTTACACATATGCACTTAGAACTTTTACTTCTTAATATAGCCTATATATCATCTTTAGGGTTTAGGGTATTGAAAAGATTATTAATACATTAACACATGTGTTACACATATCTAAATAAATTTTGTGCACAATTTCATCTAATGTTTTATGTTCTTTTAACTTGAAAAGTTCTTCAATGCTTCTTTGTGTAGAAGCATCCATTTACTCTTCATTATTATTTTCCAAGTTGATTTTTTTTAGATTTATATTTTTTGACCATTTATTATTCCAATTAAAACATATTTAATTTTCTTTTCTATGTTCCATTTCCTTATGCGATATATGAGTAGGTTTAATTAGAGCTACCTCATAAAAATCGATATGATATTTACATATTGCATGTCCTCCAATTGTGTAAATTTGTGTATCCTTATTCTTAATTAGATTATGAGAAATGAATTAGACATATTCTATAATATGTTCATGATGTTATGACAAAATATTATGTTTAATATATTTTTTTAATCCACTTATGTAAGTTAAAAATAAAGACTCATCATTTGAGTTATCAAGAATTATGGATAATATATAAAATTTTAAATTATAATCTTCAATATCATCTAAGTTCTCAAATCTTGTGAATTGAATGAAGTAGTTCTTTTTGCAAAAAAAAAAATATTGTGTTAATAAGTTTATTGTAAATAAACCTCATTGTTGGGTTTTGGAGAAATGGAATCTCAAAATACTTTCCTATGTAATATATTGTTCCCTACATAGAGTCAAAATAGGTTGGTTAGAATACATGAAAACTAGTAAAAGGAAACACAATGAAATATATCGTCAGATATTAACACTACAATGCAAAAAAAAAAAAAGAAATAAAACAAGAATTTTGGAGACAGGAAATCTCTTTATTTAATGTAAATGAGGTACAATCTCTCCTGGAGACAATAAAATGAGTTTTGCCAAAAAAAGTTTCCTTATCTCTCCTAAAGGAAGGTTCACCTTCTCGCTTCATGTAGGCATGAATATTCTCTCTATAGTATTTTTGGATGCCCTTAGAATGGCGAGCACCAAGACCACAAAGCAGGGCAAATAGGTGGAAATTTGGGTAGCATAACCTTCCAATGACTTCTCTATTATAAATAGTCTACAACATAGTGGTATTTATAGGCTTAGGTCCATTGATTCACCCAATTTGGCTCATTGATGAGATTTTACCTTTGAGAGAGCCTCTCAACTTGATGGGAGTTATCGAGAGTCTTTTGGAGGCTCCATAACTTTCCCATAATGGTGTAGTGGCTCAACGATGAGAAAATAGTCTCCTACTTTCATGTAAAGGGGGGAACTAAGATGACTTTCCCATGGATCACTCAAATGTCACTTCCTATATATCCATTAAGCTATTGAAGAAATATCCATATTAATACAGAAAGTTAAAAGAGCAAATTTGTAGGGATTAATTAAATTGAGTTTAGTGGCACTTGTTCCTTTAGTTTCCAACTATTGATATTTTGACGTTTGGGAAAATTTTCTTTTGGTGAGCCCTTAATTGAAACCTTTGATTATGTAATTCCTAAGAGATAACAATTCCCCCTCACATGTGAGGCTAGGAGAAATTTTTTATGCAAAACACATGGTGTTTTCCTCACTATGACTCTTGCTGCTTCTTGAGAGATATACCTTGGTCCAAGAGAGAGGGGAACGGTCATGTACCATAATGGTGGAAACAAATTTTGAAAGAGAAATCTAGACAATACACATATGAGGCAAACACGTCCCATGTTCATCATCATGACTGTTACAATGATGGCTACATGTGTAGGTAATAATGGTCTTACAAAAAATGTTGAGATTATGATTTTTTATCCTAAAGTAGATGGCTGCTTCATGACCCTCTGATAAAATTAAATATCGATGATGTACATGCCCACATTGTAACACATCCCTCATTTGGATTACCAAAATTACAAAATTGACATGGTATTTTACACAATATTTTTTTTCTCTTATATGCTTGTTTAATGTAAAATATTTTCAATTATTACGCATCACTTTAATGTAAAATATTTCCAATTACCAAATTAATTTTTTTGTTAAAAATTATGCTCATATACATTAATAGTGTAGTGAAATAAATATGCAACAACTCTTTTGTGCAAACATAAAAATTCTCTGGGTAGTATAGGAAAAAGATGGGAAAGACGAGAGCTGCCTCGGCAGGATTCATTCATGGGTTTAGGGTTTCAGATCGCCCGTTTAGCACCGACGCAGGACCAAAAATCTTGCACTACTGTGGACAGCACAGAAACCAGTTGGATGTTTCCTCTTTCATCGAAGTTTCCCTCTAGTTAGGGGCTGAACCGTCTGACGACAAGGGTTTTCAAGTTTTGATACATAGAGAACAGAATCCGGGGGGTATCTTTTCTTCCTGGACGCGGTGTAGTCCCTGCGATAACTTTTTGCTCAAGTTCGGCAGATCTACCCAGTTTATGGCTGGTTGTGGCGGCGTCAAGCCGATCCAGGGCCGTTCTCCAACGGCACGGTCGAAACCATATTTCGAGGGGGTAGTATGGACCCGTTTCCTGGGTTTTATGTGGTTTCCCTGTCTTTTATACCACAGATCTGGGATCCCATCTCTTTGATGTAGCGTCTTGGCAAAGGGTTCGAAGACTACCGGGTCAAATACTAGAGAAAAGATCCGGATTTATCAAATCTGATCAGATCCAGGCAAAAGCAAACTGGAAGCTGGCCAGATCCAGAACCAAAACCTGAGAAACGGGTTCTGAACAAGGCATACAAAGCGGATCTGAAGCAAATATTCATCAGATCAATAGCAGGAAGACACGTTTGTGTGCAGATCTAGGACTGGATGAGTGTCCTGGAGCTAAAAAAAGAGATCCAGGACAAACTGGAAATTCCAATTGCATTACAAATTTTAATATTTTATGGGCATTGCATGCAGGATCAACAGTCACTTCAGCATTACAGGGTTGCTAAGGACTCAACCATTGTACTCAATCACAGATTGCGAGGCGGATCTAAGGGAGCTACCTCAAAAACTACAAGTTCCTACCGCGATGCAGCCAAAGGGAAAGATATTCCAAAGGGGAAAGAATCTGCAACTGTTAATGCACCTCCAGGGCAGTATATCGTGGATCAAGCGCCAGAAAGTCCCTCCATCTCGCTGGATTTACTAGAGGTAAATTATATTTTCTCAGATCTACAAAGAAACGCTATTATTTGTAGATTTAATGGTTTCTGGCCTAAGACCGATGCTCTGTACCAATGGATTCACACGACCTGGACAAAAAACTGTCAAATCCACCTATGTTCCAAGGGTTTCTTCACAGTAACCTTCCACGCTGAAGGAGAAAGGGAAAAAGTCCTCAATGAAGGGCCATGGTTCTGGGGCAGTGCGGGACTGTTTATTACCCCATGGTTCCCAAAGTTTGACGTCAATACTATGGTGGTATCAAGGATGCCAGTATGGGTAAGGCTGCACAATCTTCCGATACATTTTTGGCACTATAAGGCCTTACAAGCCATAGGGAATACTCTTGGAAGAATTCTAAAGGTTGATCCAGAGAGACAAATAAAAGGAATTTTTACTTTTGCTAGGATATGTGTCGAGGTAGACCTTAGTCAAGGACTACCTGAAAGCATCATTCTGAACTTCAACAACACACAGTGGAAACAACCTTTGGACTATGAGAATACGGCATTCAGATGCAGGGGATGTCAACAAACAGGTCATTTGTTCAATGCATGCAAAAACAAGAGTAAGCCATTACAAACGAAACCAAAAGGATGGCAGAATATAGACGATGTCATAAAGAAGAGAGTAGCGGAAAAGAAAGCCTCTTTGGTAACAGAAGATGATGAAACAGAAGCAGAAGAGGATGATATCACCAAAAAGGAAGCTGAAATAGGGAACATGAAGGAAAACATATCAGTCAACAAGGCCCCACAGTTTCATCCAAACCAGGCAGAGGCTGAGCTGACAGGTGTGGAACAAAGCATGGGAGGTAACAAAAGGCATCATAATTCAGACACTTCAGATTCCGACAAAGAAACACGCACGCAGAATACCGAGACACAGATAGTCATTGCTTCGATCGAGCCTGTTCAAGGAGAATGGCGCAAGGTCGAAAAGAAAAAGGGGCGGAAAACTTGAAGTGGCAATCAGTTTTTCTTTCTTCTTTTTCTGTCTCTCTTCTTTTCTCATCTTCCTTTTCTCTGTTCGCGTTAGTCTTCAAACGCTGGTTTGCGTGCGTTTCTGCACACGAGCCCTGTGTGGCATATTGTGGAATGTCTTCATTGCATAAGCTGTTGTAACTTTTCATTATTTTATTAATAAAAAGTTACCTTTTTTTTCCTTGGAAAAAAAAACCATAAAAATTCTCTTAAAACTACGATTACATCATTCCATAATCTACGCATTGTATTAATTTGATTTTTCTTTTTTTCTTTAATACACTTTTGGTACATTTAGTGGGCATCATCTATCCATGATGTTTACTACTATACTTGTGTTATTACAATATTTATTCTTATATTCATATGAATACTCAGGTCTTTTTACATACATAGATATAATCATTAGCTAATTGGAGCCTCAAAAACATATAAAATGTACTTAGACCTATTTAGATCTATCTTGGAGCTGGTTTTGTATCCTTGATGCTCGGTTGTTTTTTTTGGCTCAAATTACACATTTAGTTACTTTTTTTTAGTTACTTTTTCTAGGCTATTTAAATGGCCCAAATTTTCCATTTTTCCTTTTTGAGTCATTCTATCTTTTTTATTGCTAGACCAAGATTTCAATTTTTCATTTCTTTACATGGCCGGTTGATAACAAATTTGTTCATTCCTAATTACCTTATCCATATTATTTTGATTATCGTAGTGGCTTCTCTCCTTAAATGAGGGTGGAAGACAATTTAAGAAAGGATTTACTTTTTCCTTCTCATCGTTAAGGTATGACACAATGTAATAAATGGGAAAATTTGGTTAGTAGTTTATCTATTGACATTTGAACTAGTTTTAAATAATGGAATTATTTATTTTGGTCATTAAAGTAATGCTCAATTAAATATTTTCCTTTGAACAAGTAATGAAACTCTTCCTTCTGAACCCCCTTTCCTTCTAATATACAAATTGTTTTGATTTTCTCTCACCATAGGGAAGCTTTTCCCTATAGCTGATAAGTAGCCACTTAGGCTTCAATTCTATAAAATAATCATATTCTTGAAAGTATTGATTAATACCTTAGCAACCTCTTTTGTCTTCGCATCAAAGGGTGGGAATCTCATCCTTCTGATTTCTCCATGGAGTTCTATTTTGGGTTTCTTTTCTGATTTTCTTTGCATTTTTTAAGAGATATGCTCCTTTTCTCCTTCAAAGTTTTCCTCACTTTTTTCCAACTCTTCACTAGTTTTCCATTTAATTGTTTCAACCTAATTATCCTCATTCCTCACTATTTCTACCATCTTGAGATTTTGTTTTCTAGTTAAATTTTTGATAAGCCACTGTTATTTAGCATTGGCCTTTAGCAGTTTCTCAAGTCTTACAACCAAATTTATTAGATTTTTCTATAAAATTTTCATCATCCCTAATAGCTCCCCAATTGCACATAAATCTCATCATCCCGAATAATTGTTTCTCATTGTGATTCATCGATTATGCACGTCCTTTATAACTTATTCCCTAATATCATCCTTTCTCTATGTATACAAAAACATTTATTAAATTAATAATATCATAGTTTAATCTTGTTACCCTTTAACACCATATGTAACATCTCCCTCTTTTGTGGTATAATCTTTTTTTAATGTATTAGTTCCATTTAAAACATTATTCTCAAATTCATTTTTCATTATGAATTGCACTCAAATACATTAGGAGCGTAACGGAATTAATATGCAATAACTCTATTCTACAACCATTTAAATTCATTTACAACTTCTGTAACACAATTCCATAGTTGATGCATTTTTATTATAATTGGTCTAATTTTTTTAATAATAAGCTTTTGGTACTTTACACCTTATTTTTTTCATTTCGTATACATGATCCATCCATAATATGCTTTACTACTACGCTCATTTTACTACATCTCTATTCTTATATCCATATCAATATTCAAGTCCTTACACACACATAACCTTTAGCTAATGGGAGCCTCATAAACTTATAAAATATACCTAGCATGAACAACCTAACACTTGACGTTTTGGCCACTGCAATATAATGTGTGTGCGTTGTAATATGACATTTAAATTATGGTGCTTGATTCTCTTTTAGATAAGAATACCCACACAATAATTTTTCAATTAATAATTCTTTAGTCTCCATACTCATCATCAACATATGGATTAATACATCAGTAAACCTATAATGCTTTCATTGTGTTGGAACACCAAACACTCTAGTTGGCAGGTAACTCGATGGGGTCACAAGTAATAAAGTAAATATGACTTGGATATTTATCGAAATCATAGCGACCATAGTAGTTGTTACTTTCAATAGTTGATATTACACATTCATATTGAACGAAAAATATTAGTTGGGAGAGGGTTAGCGTAACTACCTTACCTAGTCCTACCGACGAACTCCCATTGTGTTATGGTGCTTTTAGAGAAATGGAGGTCTACATTTTCTTTAGTTTTTAAAACCCTAGATTAATTCCACATTCTTAGTGAGAGAGAGTTCATGCAAATGTGACAATGGATTCACTTGGTTAACTTTCCAAAATCACTCCGCACCACAAATGCGACTCCATTTTTCTCATAGGTAATTACTATAGTTGCATTTTTTTTCTCGATTTTCTTTTCAATTTGAGTGATTTACGCATTCCACTGATTATTATAAGACATTTCTCATATCTCACTCCAATGGTTTCTTAACAAGGATTATGGATTGTTTTTGGGATAAGAGGTCTCCTTAGGATAGTGTTGACTACACCAGAGTTTGGAATTTACCCCAGCCACTATAGGAACTATAAAGGCAATTTTTTCAAGGAAATTTTTCTCCTTACAGACATTACTTTTAACACCAGAAAATATCACAATTTTTTTTTTTTGAATTGCATTGATGGTTTCTAAATATTAATTTTTCTAGTTTTTTTTTCATTTCTTGGTTTAGGAGCAAAATGGCAACCTATCTTCTTCCTTCTTCGCATGTATACTTTTGAAACCTCAATGTACTAAATTTTTTATCTTAATAGCTTCTATGTTACTGAGATTATTAGTAACCCTCTTCACACCCTTCGTAGGTATGACTAGTGAATGTCGAGTTATGTCTAGCTTACTTGAAGGTGTTCCTCCATGGTTTTTCAGTCTTAGATGGTTTCCTAGCAATCGTATTAGGTTTTATTTTATATTTCAATTCCATGTTAGGTTCTTAGAATTGTGACACCTTGTAGTTTATCTCTATGTCGTGATGTTCGTTTTAGGCCTTGTTCTATTTGTAAGTCAACCTTCTTTGTGTAAAAGATCAAGGTATTAGGAAGGTCACTAGGCTCTCTTTTATATGAGTATAAGGAAGAACTATTGTAAACTTCTAAGGTACTTGGATGATGGTTTCCATTTGATAGTACATCCAGCTAACCAACGAGCTCCCTATCCATCCAAGCTAATGAAATCCATCATCAAGCAACTTAATCTACCCAAGATGACAAAATCCATGATCGAGCAACTTAATTGATTCTAATGAACCTTCCTAACTATCGATCAAAGAAGGGAAACAAGAAGTATGCTTAAGAAAAACTTTGAGGCTTCGGTATAGGCAGAAGCGAACATCTCAAGCCAGTTGTAGGTATTCAGGCCCCTGTGTAGGGTGATGACAAGTTAACCACTGGTCCCTACACCTCGTGATGATGATGCACAGTTTCAGGCACTTACAGGCACTGTACAGATAGTTGTGTAGCAGTTTTAAAGTTTGGGGCTTCTAGTGGTTATAATTTGTATTCAGTGATTAATGTTAGAAGGCCCCATGACGATTATGGTTTCATATAAAATATGGTCATTCCTTTTTATCTCTATATATATATATATATATATTATATTCACATAGTATGGTCTATGGATATTGCTCAACTATTCTTGATATGGTTACTTTGTGATTACTTATTTAGGAATCTTGGGTTCTAAATCTTATAGCTAATTTATAAGGAGTTCTATTCTTGTTACCTAACCAAATAGTAACACATATATTATCTATTATCTAGTACCAGTTTATTTTGCATTCTATTAAAAGTTTCTATAATGAAGAATCACTTAGATAATTCTTTCTTCTTATTTTTTTTGTGTACATAATTTCTGGAAAAATGCTTGCTTAGCAGTTTGATTTCCTTTTTTTCATTGCAAATAAAAAATATAATTATTCTATTTTTATTGTATGGAAATACTTTCCTCCATTTAAATTATTTTTTAAGACAATTAGTTTGTTCATTAGCTATAAGTAGTCTATCATAATTTTATATCTTTCATAATTAATCATTTTCATATACATATACATATATACATATAGAGAGAAGGGGGGAAACCTAGTGGACCCATGGACTATTATTGGTTCTTGAAGTCATAAACTTGCTTTCTTTAGGATTTAGTGTGTTAGAATCAAGGATGAGGTATGTTTCCACCCATTCTACCCTCTAACCTATACATCATCCCAAACTTAACCTATTTATTAAATATAATAATATATGGATATACTTATATTTGTTTACAAATCTTTTGTTTAACCAAAAATTTAGAGTAGAATTTTTGGAGCCACTACATCTAAATTCCAAGAATCTCTCATTATAATATCCCTCTTCAACCCCAAGTGTTTTCATTAGGTTTTATTTACTCATGAATTCTTTAGGTGGTTTTTTTTGTTGGTACCTTTCTATTTTAACCCAATAGAAAGTTGTCCTAAAACCTATACATATTTATGTCGCCTCTAAAAACATAGTTACACTATAATAACATAGTTCATAGTTAAACATAACATAGTTCCTAATACTTTAATTTAATTTTAGCAACAATAATGTTTAATCCATATATATAGGCATGTATCTTTAAGCTACTAACATTTATATTAGCCTTCTATTCTATTTTATTTTTAAATATCTAACATTCACATTTTTAATGCTTGCTACCTCAACAAACTTTACACTTATTTGATTCCTTGTAGAACAAGCGAAAGGCTTCCACTATCCCACCCAAACATGAGAAGTCTTATCTTCAATGTTTCTGCTGAGCTTTCATCTAATTGTTAGAAAAAGCTATGTAGAACTATGTACTATACTTAGACTCTTTAACCCTTAGCAACACCCTACTAATTTTTTGGGCTAAGCTAGTATTTCTCACCCATTGATAATATTTTCATAATTGAATATCTTCATCTCCCACAATTCCTCTATAGAATCCACCATATGGTATTTCTCTCCATCCATATAAAAACTTGTGGTTTGTTTCTCTCTCCAATTTTTCTTACTTTTCTCTTGCATAAAGCCAAATAAGAATAATAATGAAAGAAGGAGGATTTTGTTGTAATAAGAAATTAGTTGGGGTGGGGGGTTGAATCAATAGTTAGTTAGGTTCTTAAATTTTAAGATCAAATCTTATTTTTGTTTCACTTATTCCAATTACTTGTGAGAGAATTCAAACTACAATATATAAATAACAAAGTAAACCATTCACATGAACACACAATCCATCAATTGACCATGAAACACATATTGGAAAAGATATCTTTTACATGGAAGCCCAAAAGGAGAAAACTAAGTCACCTCTTGTTTATAGATATAACATGTATGCAAAGTTGTGCAACATTTCATACATGTTTGCAACATATGGATTTTTTCATTAAAAACATAGGAACTGTATTTAAGCATTATCAAAAGATCATATTTCTTATTATAATAGGAATCTTAGATTTGTTTCCTCTCTTAGTTATGATGTTTCATTTTTATAATTAAGTTATATGCTTCCTACAATATGCATTATTTATCTTTCTCCATGCTTCTAAAATATTAAGAATATTATAATTTTGTGATTAGATTTATATTTGTGACAAAAATATACTGACATTATTTCATTCATTAAACTAATATACTCAACTTATCAACCTAACTGAGTAACTATAGCAAATCGTTCCGATATCTCAAATAGGTATCCAAAAAAAATTGCATGTGCATTGAAATTGTGACAATTTCTTTCACATAGGAATCCATCTCAGTATCAATGAGCAATTTAATGTAACTAATTCAAGGATATGAAAAATAAAACTAGAACAATTAATGTTTTTGAATTCTGTCTAGTACACCTCTTCTCAATACAAATTTCATGCATTAATGTGTTAAGGAAAAAAATATTAATTAAGTCTTTCTTTAATATTTCATTTCATTGAGGTTTCATAAGTCGTAAATGTTCTTCGGTGGACGATAATAATAATGGATGAAATGAATATATGAAACATGGAAGCCCCAAATTCAAGTTCATCTCATTTTTTCCTTATGCATATTATGTTTTCCAATTTGTGCTTGTAATTTATTTCAAAAATGTTAGATGTTAAGACTGGGCCAATACCTTTATTTCTTTGTTAATTTTGTTTTATTTTTAAAAAGTGATTATTTCCTTTTCATTAGCTCCACTTCAATATTTATCTTTGTCTTTCTTTTTTATTTTGCATGGTGTTTTTCTTTTATTTCATTTATTTTTTATCCTTTTTCCTTATAGTTTATCATGAAAATTACACATTTTTTTTCATGTGTAAGGATAGAAAATTGTAAATATTCCATGTTATTGATTTGATGTTAGTGGAAACCCACAAATTCATTTAATTCTTCCTCACTTTTCCTTGTGCATGGGAGAAATTTTATGGTTTCAAGTTGTCTAAACAATATGAAGTGATGACCAAATTCTCTTCCTATTTGTTAATTTTTTTTTTATTCTCACCCATCACTCCCTTTTTCGCACTTCCTCTACCTCATCATTCGCCTTTGTCTATATCTTCTTATTCTACATGGTGGGTTCCTTTTATTTCATCTAGTATTTATCCTTGTTTCCTTATATCTTGTCTTCACAACTACAAATTAGTAGTAGGTCTAATGATCATGGCTTGAACATAGTCCATGCTACTTGTCTCATGGAAATGGGAATCACAAAATTTGTTCAAGATCTCCTCATTTCTTCCTTATGCATGGTTGAGTTTGTCAACTTGAGCTTACAACTCATTTAAAAAAAGTTAAATGGTGACCAATTCCTCTCCTTATTTTCCATTTGTTGTTGTATTTTACCAAGTGTTCTCTCCTTATTTCATTTCCTCAACCATTCATTTCCTCCACCTTGTTATTCACCCTTGTATTCTTCTTTTTGTTCCACATGGTGATTTATTTTTATTTCATATATTATTTAGTGCTCTTTCCTTGTCTCATTCTCAAAAAATTACATCTTTTTGGTAAGGGTAAGGATGGTTTCTCACATATTTATGCTCAAGTAATCTCATAGATGTGGAAAAGCCCAAATTAATTGAAGGTGTATTTATTTCTTAATTCACCACTACATTTTGGTAAAACATTTAATAGGATGCTAACATTGATTTTAATGTAATTATGCCAAAACAAGGAATATTCTAATGTCAAATAATTTTTTTTATAAGGATTTCTAATTTTTTCATCCTGCATCCTTCATTACAATTTTCTTGTCCACGATTATGGGTGTTGTAGTTTGTTAAGAATGCTTCCTTTTCATTGAAAGATGGTATTTGAACATTCATCTAACCTAAAATGAACTTTGGGACACTCTATAGTGGTTTTCTAGCATTTCCTTTTAAGTGTTTGTCAATATTATGATGCTTTTCCAATATAACCTAATGAATAACATAACCTATGCGTTAGTTCTCTAGAAAGCCTTAGTGAATGGTCATTGATTAGATGTCACATGGTAAAACAGTACCATAAAGATTTTAAATTATATCACAAAACTTTTCCCAATATATCATATATACAAAGAAAAACTAATAATTCATTAAACATAATAAATAAATCAAATACAAGTATTTCTCTAATTTTTCAAACATTTCATTAGTACATTAAAATTTCAACCAAGTGCATTATATACTTGTATATCTATACATAAACATATGAGTATTAACTTTGAATATTATATTTTTTTTTTTCATTTTTTATAACCATTCTATTTATTGTATTTGATGAATTATTTAAATTTTATTTTATATGGTATAAAAATTATCTTCACTTGTTTGACACATTCTTGTTTGTACTTTTGACTTAATTATATAAGATATACATTCTTTAAATATCTGTTAAAATGACTACAATTTATTATAAACTATCCAAACAATCATCATATTGGGTTGTGGATAGTAGTTTTAAATAGTAATCTTCTTTACATTTTTATAAAACAATATTTTATCACTAATAAAATTTTATCTTTAAATGGTAATTTAAAATCAATGAAAAAAAATGATACAAAAGACCTATTATCTCACATATTGTAATACGTAATATAATAATGGTTAAAGAAGATACTCATTTTATATAGGGAATTTTCTTATTAGTTCTTGCTTTCGGCATAGTATGGACTATACGCGTTGGATATGACGTTGATTGACAATTAAACACTTCTTTGACCAAACATTTCACTTGAGTACAAATATTTAACCAAAGTTTTTGCTGGCAATTTGGCTGCACCAAAATTTTAAGCAAAGTTTCCAAATCAACCTCTTATTGGAAACTTCATGTTTCCCAAGGAAACGTTAGATGCACAAAGCGTTTTTATCCAAAGTTCATTTCCTAAATGCAGAGGATTTTTTCTTTATCAACTTTGTTATATCCAAAGTAACTTTCGCTTCTTGTATGTTGCCACTACCATTTTCATGGATGCCACTTGTTCTTGTTGCCCTGAATTCTATCACAACTCTTTGATGCCACATGTTCTCATTGTGTATTCATGCAGAGAGATTGGTTGGTAAAGGAGACAAACAAAGGTAAAGGATGCTATTGCAGGTAAATGAGATAGAAGACTATTGCAGGTAAATGAGATAGAAAGCTATTGCAGGGAAGGTTATCTCTGAAGCTCACGTCTGTAGTGAGGCACACCTCAAATGCCAAAGTTCTCCACTTCGCAAGTGAGGTTTCCGGTTTTTTCCCTGCCAAAGTTCTCCACTTCTCAAGTAAGGTTTCTTTCCTGGTTTCAATCTGTAAGATGTAGACTTAAACAACTCATAAAATAAATAGTCATTCAATTCATTACATTAGCAGAACATTTATATGGAAAAATAGAGATTTGAAAACCCTTAGACTCCAGCTTCATCTGCATTATTTAGTTCAGGTATTTTTTCACATAGATATTTTGCAATACAAAAATGGATACCAAGCTATAAAACGAGGTAACTTTATGAGGTTGTAAATAATATGTACCTGTTGCTTTGCTTAATGTAGCAGCTAGTCCATTGGTCCATGACCCACCCTTGTAAATGATTTATATCGATTGAATTTACCTCGTGATAGTAGCCAATGGTTGTTTTGGTTGGTGTAGTGTATGATTATTGCATGTCCACTCTCGTCTTCACAAGTTCAACCATAACAATGCCACTTATCTCATTTTGTCTTTAGCATACGTGTTTTCAATGTTTCTATTGTTTCTGTTACATTTTTTCCATGTTTCTGTTCTTTCTCTTATAGTTTTTATTTTGACTAGGATCAACCTCATATTTTGCTTGGAGTTTCTTCTCAAGGAGGCCAAGGAATTTGCCCAAGGATTTCTACGTATCTTTCTATCTTTCTGCTATTCTGGTCTTTCTATTGTTCAGGTACAGTCAGGAGAATGCACTAAAGGTATTCTGGTGTGCTCAAGAGAATGAGCAGAATACCAAAATTCTGTTATCTTTTGCCCAAGGATTTTTGTGCATCTATGCAAGAAGTATATTTTCTGCTATTCTAGTGCACTATGGAGAATGATTGGAGTTGATGGTATTCTGGTGTGCTCATTCTGATTTTCTAGTGCATTCAAGAGAATGAGAAGAATACGGTGTTCTGGTGCACTCGAGAGAATGAGCCGAAATTGGAAAAGCATACAGAGTCTACAAGAAATAAGCAAAGCTGAAATTTGTAAAGTGTACAGAGTCTAAAAGAAATAAGCAACGATTGCAAACAATAAGCAACAAGTGAAGAGAAGTGGTGAGAGAGAGATTGTCTTACTATTTGTTGACAAACTTTCTGTTCATCTGCTCTCTTCATTCACTGTTTTTCCGCTATTTCTTATGAATTTAGCTGATTGACATGCAAAATGTTTTTCCACTATTTCTCATGAATTTGGCTGACATGCAGAATTCATGGGACGTTGAGGAGATGCCTGTAGGGAGGAAGTTGAATTGATAGGCTGCAACCGTCCATAATTCATAAAACAACTCATGATAGTTCGTCTCAAATCCCCCAAGTAGTGGCAAGAGGGTTGTACTTGATCCAAATCAAACCTGATTTTCCAATTGAATTGATAGGCTACAACTATAGAGAATGAAATACAACATCAAATCCACCAAGCAGTGGCAAGAGGGTTGTAGTTGATTCAAACCGAACCTAATTTTTCAATTTCCGATTCAGCTTCTTCAGAACTAGTTTTCGCTGATATTTATGATTTAGATATAGAGGGTACAATTGCCATCTTTCAGATACCTTTTTGACTTCAGAGGTGCTACACATATGTAACCTTTCTAATGTTTCTCCCACACCGCAAATGAAATATGCTTCCGAAAACATGTGTCATACATGTAGAAGGGTTCCACATATGTAGCCTTGCATGGCAAAATGGGGCCACGTATTATTTTAGAGACTCAAATAAAATATGGTGGGGTGTCAGTCCTTGATGTGCCCAAGATATGTAGGTTCCATGCAGGTGCCCATCTCTCAACACTTTGCTCCTGTGCTGAAGGTACATGCTATCCAATAACCAAAACACATTAATAAGTTCATGGACATCAACAAGTTATTATTTTTAATTAAAAATATTCAATAATGTGATTTTTTTATTTAAGTTTAAATGAGCGTTGATTTTTAATGTGATGTTGTATATTTTATCGGCTTTTAAAATTTGTATGTCAAAGGATTTGTGCTTCTACATGCAAAGTAGGTGCTGCCTATTGGATATCTTAAAATGCCTCACGAATATTTTTGTGTCTTACAATCATGTGTATTCAAGGCATCACAACAATTCATACTAACGAGTGCATGCTTCATGACGGATTTAAACCAAAGTCGTCTCACCGTACGAATTCACTACCCTCGTTCTGTTATCATCAATCCATCCTCATTTAATATTACTAAAGCATCAGATTATTTACAATTTGATTGAATTTATTTATAGGTTATCAAGTGATGTGAGCCCGTAGAATTATGCTAATACTGTAGAAGAATTTTAAACTAATGAGAGCGAGATGATCCAGAGTATTCATAAGAACCTAATGCAAAGCACAGCCCAATAGAAAAAAATTAAACCCAAGACTTTCAAAACTTCCTCTTGCTATATTTTCTAACCTCCATAGGGCCACATAGAATATCAGAACACGATCGCCTCAAAATGTGCCAGAAATATGTAAGAGTAATTGATATCTAGATCAAGATCGAACAAAGTTGCACAAACGCTCAATAATGGTAGAGGTGAAATCACTGGCACGTGCAGATAGGAACCATGAGAATCTAATACCGATGAAGGCAGGTGGAAGTCATAATGTAGAAGGCCAATTCAAATGGTCATCATCCATTCATATCAAAATGAAAAAACAATAGCATGCACGACAGGGGCCATGAAAGTCTAATTAATGGTTAGACTGAAAGCAAGGGGAAATCACAATTTAAAAGGCCACCATGAACACGCTCAGGTCGTAGCCACTGACAGCATCAAAATACAATACAAAGACTACATCCCACATTATTCATTTCATTACAAAAAGGGTGGGAAAGAAATTCTGACGTATTTGCTGGATTATAGAAAGTGGCCATGGTTGAAAAATAACCAGTACAAAATCTACATGCCACCTTAAGCAACCATATACATTCTGTCATAGAAAGTAATTGTGGTGCAGCCGCCAGCCCTAGTGAGCTGAAGTCCGAAGACAGCACCTCTTCGGTACATTCCAACATTTTCACTGATCAAAAATAGATGCAATCCAGAAGTGACACAATCGCTTGAAAGAGTGACAAAATGAAGTCATCATCTTGCCCTGAAACCCATCAAGAAACCCATCTCAAAGATGTAAACTTTCCACACAGCGAAGAGTCGATCCAGAGAATCGAAGACCATGTCGAGAAAAATGTTCCACGCACAGCAAAACATGCTTGAAGATGCAACCATACCATGTAGCTAAGAGCCAATCTAAAGATCTAAAGTCCATGGCGAGAGATGTGTGTTCAATGCATAGTGGCAGCCAAAAATGAAAAGAATACAGAGTCAAAGAAACAATAAAAACACAATTGAAGAAAGTAGGAGGAAATCAATTCGATATGAATACCGCACACCGAACTGGAGTTTCCCAACCCTGACAGGGACTACCGCTACAATGGCTCCCTTATTTGCATATGAAGTATTGTTTTCCATTGCTACTATTAAATGTGTGGAATAATGAAATAAATGATGGAATAATGCTACTATCATTTTTAGCCAAAAAGGTAGATTAAGGAAATTCACCTTAAATATGGGTATGTCATAAATTTCATATATTAAAATTAACACGACCAATAACTATTGGAATTATTTCACTATGATAGCCTACTACATATGATGTATAAATAAATGGTTCCCTGCCCGATCATTAGAACCATCAAAACTTTTCCTTCTCCCAATATTGCCCAATCCCATCGTAAGTTCCTCAAGTAGATTTTAGATGAGTTGTTTTCTTTTTCATATTATATTATATTATATATATATAACGTTTATGATATTATATATTTATTTATTATATTATATTATTATTATATTAGATATATTTATTAAAAAACGTTTATGATATCGTATATATCCTCATAATTATCCATTTACTTTCACCATATTTTGCGATACATTGAACGCATCTAAATGGGGGTAAAGATGATTTAATGGACAGAAGGAGATGCCAAATCTCAGATAGTATTTTATTATATTATAAATGTTTGTTAATGGAAAATAACATGTGCCATGAGTAAAGCTATATCGATATGCTTTTCCAAACAAGGAACTCTATATTTTTGTCGATGTATCTTTGTAAACATTGAGCACCAAATTTTATTTAGAGTTATTGATACCAACATTTGTGTGCAAAGTATGAAATATATCTTTGAACTCTAGCGTGTTTTAGTAGTTTTATTTCCATAGTGTGTTGCATTTTATATATTTTTCTTCTTAATTTTCAATAAGGTAATATTATTCTTTGTAGCCTTTTTTCCATAGAAAAAAACTTACTATGGACTGACATGGAAAGTGGTTTTAACTAGTTAAAATTTAATATTTTCTCTATAAAAAATATCTTGGAGCAAAAAATATTTTGTAAGAGATGTAGTCATTTATCTACAACTTATGCAACTATTTCTCCTTCAAATATAGGAATAAAATAGTTAACTTGTGCCTTAAAGATGTCATCTTGTAAGAAGTAACAATAGGATAAAGATGCATCGCCCATCTATAATTGTTGAAGTATCTGGTAAATGTTATCCATCATTTAATTCCTCTATTGCTTGAGGAATTCATTAAGCAACAATTTTAAAGGATCTCCTACTTCCTTGTCTTTCATTTCTTCCACCATGAGAAGCCTCAGGTGTCAATAAGGAGCGTCTTGCAAGGGTTCAACCATTTTGAGTCCCGATTGCTTATATCCAAAACTCATTGGGGACAGGCATAGAAAAATAAAATAAAGGACACCTAACTCCAATAAAACTAATATAGATTCTTGAAGGAATGAAATTAACTACAAGTTCAAACCAAAAACATAGACATACAATGAAACTAAACTTCACTTTTTAATAATAGGAAATGTTGAAAATTGTTTACACAAAGAATGAAAATAAACTAGATTTGACATTAATAGCTTATCTTTGACAAGAGATGTTGCAACTACATGCCTTCTAAACTATGTTGCACCTCCCACACCCTAGACCTCCCTTTCCACTTAGATTTTCATCCCAATTTGGGTATACTTTGGACATATTGTTGAATGAAACATTTATGGTTCTTTTTGAATCATATCAGGATTTTGTAATATATGACTTTGAATAACATTTCAGTTGATGATTATATATATTTAATATATATATATATATATATATATATATATTATTTTTGATGATTTAATGATGTTAAGGATGATTTGATTATTTAAATGGAATAAGCAATAGCAATCATGCATAAAGGGGCACAAGGTTATTTAGCGATGATAAACTACACACAAGGTCCAAAACTTACACACAAGCCGTCCAAATAGAATGTTTGACATGAAAGTATAATATTTGTGCTAAACCAAGATGAAGGTGGGAATACCATTTATAATTTAACTTTCTTTTCTATAATAACATTTATCAAGAAGAAAATATAATGTAATGATACTAATTATTGTATTTAGTTTCCTATGCCACCTATGATGGCGAAGAGGTTGATGGATAAAATAAAATTTTTGGTTTGAAATGATTCTTGTATTCCATTTGAATTAACAATAATTTTGAGAGATCATTTTAAACACATGTGTTGGTGGGCATACAATTTGAATATGTGAAAATGAATTTACCACTATTCTAAATATGAATACATTATATATGGTTTATTTATTGATTACTTCTTGTAAAAATAGTATTGTTGGTAATTCTAACTGGAAACATAGGTTATCTAGATTGAACTACTCAATTTTTGTGCCCCTTAAATAATATATTCTTGATGTTAGCTTTTGATAACAAGTTTTTGTTGATTACTTTTTATAACTATTGTTATGTAAGTATATGGTCCTTATTCAATATCCTTGAAATGGCCTCATGTTTTCTTGTACTGAATAAACTTAATTTACATATAGCCTATGACTTGCATATATATAATATATTGATTTTAGTTTCATTCGATATGGAAAAATGTTTTTTTTTAAATGATGCGATATGTAAAATTGTTTCTTTGTTTGGAATTGACTTTTCTTTTGAAACTTGACATCAGTTTTTATCACTTTGCTACAAATAATAAAGCAAGACCATCACTTAATCTTATTGATCATTTAACTAGTAGATCCATTTCTTGGTTTTGTGACATTATGTCAAATTGATTAACTTGTAGGTGAAAATTTTTATGTGTAGATTAAGTATTATATGCAAAAGAAATCAATTTATTTCAATTGGTAAAATTTATTGTATATGGTGTAATTTATTAGTTCAGATATTTGTTCGATTTCTATGTGAAATACATTGTAAAACTTTGATATTAAGGTCAAATGTAGATATCTCATGCATTTTACCTTACATATTACATCAAAAATATGTTAATAACGAAACTCCAATTCTATCATGGGTAACATGCTACTCTACATCAAAATTTTTTTATTCCTACAGACCACTTAGGTAAAGATTCTTGAAGTATCTAAGAATGTGTGGTACTAAAAAAACACTATTGAGTCAATTCAATAATCCATTTGCTAAATTCTATTCATATTAGTAAGATAGTGCCAAATATTCCATTTCACCACTTAATGACACAATAGGATAGAAAATTAATTTAAACAATGTCATTTTTTTGAATACTAATGTATTATATTTGGATCTTGTAATAAAATATTGACATTAGATTCTTTTGACTTTAATGAATGCATAGATATAATGGTACCAATGAAAATCACATGACAAAATTAGAAAAATATCATTATATGACACAATTTTTGTTTTCTACCCCAAGGACCATTTGCACCAAGTGCCTTACATTATTCTGGAGTGCAAGCTATATTTGGGAGAAACTTAAGAATGATTAGTTTGTTCAATAAGTTTTTTATCTAATTAATTTTAATCAATTAGACAATTCCATAGATACCATTATGTATAATTTCTTTACCATATGGACTTGTAGAAAAAAAACATTTTAATTTATGTCATTTAGATTACTATTAAATAAATGGATTTCATATTTAAAATAAAACAAAAGATATACGAAATTTGTTAAAAATAGAGTAACATGTAATAACAATAAAATTTGATTTAATATAACAATTTGTGATAAAATATTTAATAATAACATATTCATACCTCTTTGTATTAGCTCCAATACATTATTGTAAATCAATAGGAATTCATGTTTGGTACTTAATCAAAAAAAATTATTTCAAAATTCACATGTCATCAATTGCAAAAATGCTTGGCCCCACGTACAACTATATGTACTCTTTACATTATTCCATTTGTCACTTCTACATGAATCACGAGAGAATTTTAATTTTATCATTCAAATTTAAAGAAAAAAGTTATTTAATCTTTTATTTAGACAAAACTGTTTACTTCAACATAATATGTTACAATGATATATGATATATTGATCCACTTTTTTCTTCTCATAAAGATATCCACATTTTTATTAACTATGTTAATTACTCTTCCATCATTGTACAACATTTCACTATAATGGATAGTCTTCCATCATTGTACAACATTTAACTATAATGGAAGCGTCATAAAGAAATTAGATATTATAAATACAATCTCTTTCCTAAGTACGGAATTTTGTATGTGCACACCAATCCCATTGTGATCTCCTTTTTCGAAGTATAAAATCAAAACAGAACCATATTTGAGGCACCAATATTATATGTGCAATAAATAAAAGCATTGAAATATAAATTCATTTTCAAACTAACCTATCCAAATATCCAAATCCACTCTCAACAAGAGGGTATATCCCTAGTGATCAAGTGATCACAAAACAATTGGAAACAAAATTTTTAGATAAAAGATTTTGTGCATACAATCTTCACTTACGTAGAAACCATTGTCTCTCAGTATCACCTATATCTCTTCTCTAATATCTATCACATTCCTAAAAGTGATATGGGCCATTATGCTTGCCAAATATAAATGATAACATTGGCTATGTATGCCATTTTATGGTTATAGGGTCTGTTTTCTAGGAAAATAAAGTATTTACGGAACAATTTCAAGTCGAAGAGTTTTTCTCTCGATTCAATTGAATTGGTAGTGGTGTAGTTGAGAATCTTTACAGTTGCTTACTACACAAAAACATATTTGGATGTAGGCGTATTTAATAATAACATCCCAACACTATTTAATATCAACGAAAAAATAATTTTATGTATTATATTGATTGTAACATTCAAAGGTTTACATTTCAGATCCCTACAACAGGTTCTTTGTTTTGATATATATTCTCATGTTTATGAAAGGCCGCGTTTTATGACGCCAAAAGATAGACACTATAATTACTTGAGCTAAATTCATGTCTCTGCATGAAATCTGTCATTCACATATTTTATTTTCTTCTTTATCTACATCAAGATTGTCTATTCTGAAGAATATATCTTTTGAGCTAAATTCATGTCTCTGCATGAAATCTGTCATTCACATATTTTATTTTCTTCTTCATCTACATCAAGATTGTCCATTCTAAAGAATATATCTTTCATGGTTTTGGCATGTAATTTAATAACTTGTCGTTTACACTTATTCAAATGATATTATATTGTGCTTTCACTTATAAGGGATTCAACCAGTATACGGTAAGAAAAATTATTGTCTTACAAATTGTATTTTTTCCCAATGGATGTGAACACATTGATAGCATATTTAGCATGCCATTCCTTGATTCCATAGGTATCAATATTTTATACGACTTTCCTTCTAAATTTTGTCATAATATTGTATGTAATATAGATAAAAGTAATTCATATTTGTGAGCATTATATTATCATTCAAAAATTTCTCTTTTTTTTCAATGAAGAATGGTGATTCATGGTGTGTTAAGTTATTTCAATTTTTTTTTGTCAACTTGTGTTCGTTTAGGAGTATTTTTAAAATATGTTTTTTTTTTAACGAAGAATGGTGATTTATGGTGCGTTAAAGTATTTCAATTTCTTTTAGGATGACAATGTACTTGGTCAATTTGTATTTGTTTATGAGTATGTTTTTTATATGTATAAGTTTTAATAGGAATTTTACCATTTGAATAATTTTGATAACAACTCAATTTAATCAAATTTGATTTGGAAGTCGAAACATCTCGTATTATTATTGAGAATTCTGATAATAACATTGGACTAGACCATTTTCACTAATAAAACCTTTCATTATAGGTTGGAAAGCCTCATCTGTACAACTGGGAATGAAATTATTGAATTGTTTACCAATGTATTTTTGGAAACAATGTCTCAATTTCAACATCTTTCCCATAATTGGCTTCTAATAAAAATAGATGATATTTCTCTACTAACAATAATATAGCTTTGATTCTAGCAATAATTTGAGGGAAATCATTCAATGTAGAATATGGTATCTCATCCATTGAACTCAAAAGTTAGAATTCTAAATCATTGGAGTATGATTAGATGTTAGGAATATTTAAACATAGAGAATTGATGTTGAAAATGATGTGCAACTAAAAAATTATTATTTTTTCACTTTGGTTGTGAGGTATGGGTTGTGATTTCATTTTTTATAATATTATGCTTCATTTCTAGATATAGGGTATGAATGATTTTTATTTACTCAATTCTTATGATTCCATGTCTATTCCTATTTCTTCATGTCTAGGTGTCTTCTTCTTTTATTTTCAAATTATACTAGTATTCACCCTTTGAAAGCTATGATATATTATTCTTTTAAATCTATGAAGATGTCTAAGAAATTGTTGGGTAACATAAATGAATAACATTTTGTGAATAATTTATATGTGTTGTTGTATTGAGGTGCAAAGAAAAGGTATTGAGCCTATATTAATATATTATAATATGTTAATAACACATACATTCTATGGCCCCAAGGGATATGGTCTAGTTCATGTTGCTAAGTACCTTTCCTATCAAGAGGTCACTAGGTCAAGTCTTCCATATGTCCTTGGCATTAGGCCTTTGTAGTTTGGTTTGAGGGTAGATCCCTTCCAAGTGACATACCTAAATTTTCCTATGGATGTAGTAGAGCCACTAAGTGAACCACCCTAGAAAAACACATACATAATATATTTTATAATAAATCCCACAACCCCACATGACTTTTAACCCCTCCTCATTAATATAATATATATATGTATGTATGTATGTATGTATGTATCTATGTATGTATTTCCTATATGAATTCTTACAAATTCAAGAACCATTAACCATTCCTAAAGCTAGGTTACATGACCTATTTAAGATTTTTAGACATAAAGGATATAAACAAGGTCTCAAAACACAATGTAGTAATATGGACATAATTAAGTGTTATTGAAAATTGTGAATGGGAATCATCATCTTGAAAATGTGAGGGGTTAAAATCAATGCACTTATAAATTGAATAATCATCATTCAACTTTAAGTGTCATGGATGACGTGTAAAATGAGAAAAATTGCCATCATATAGGACCTTTGGGATCTCACTAGACATATGATCATTGTTGGTAGGTATTGTGCACTAAACAAATGTCATAGTCCCTTAGATTACCATGAATTAGGCCTCAACCCACTAAACATGACATATGCATGGGATATTTTACCTATGAAAAACTACAGTATAAGGTATTATGCATTATTGATAGTTATTGAGTTTTTAATAATGGTTTCCGGGGGGTTGAAATATGGATTCTTAGGCCTTGAGTTTTCACTATACAACTTAGTGTCTATGGAAGAGGCCTCCAAACACAACTGATATGTGATGTAATATATATTTGGAATCTAACTAAGGTTATGAGTGTAAATAGGAGGAATTTCACACCATGGATTGGATTGGACCTAGATCCTTCACAATCTTTATTGGAAGAGGAAAATGGCATAGGAATTCAATGTGTATTATCATGCTTGAGAGAAATAGATGAGTATAAAACCATTATTAATAACCTCTATAAAATATATTTCATTTATGCATAGGTATATCGGAAAATTAATTAGATATTGTTCATGACAGGCATGAATCATAAGAATCAAAATGGTTGAGGGATGAAATTATGGGATTTAGGTCTTGAATGAGGCCTCTTGGTCACAACATCCATGAACAATGCTTCCAAGAACCACTCATGACTACTATATGAGATTTATCATGTACCACTACGAAGTATTGAACAATAGAAATGAATATTTAATCATTGATAATAGATAATGAATGTATATTTGGTCGTTGATAATAGATAATGAATGAAAGAC
Source organism: Pinus taeda (assembly GCA_000404065.3). NCBI lineage: Eukaryota > Viridiplantae > Streptophyta > Pinopsida > Pinales > Pinaceae > Pinus > Pinus taeda. The sequence continues at coordinate 195,429 of APFE031101102.1, forward strand.
ATTGACTCACCACCTAAATGGGGATATTTTAATTTTGGAACCATGAAAGAGACTCCAAACCATCACAAATAACGATTGTATAGGATACCTATCCTTAAAATAAGAATACATGAGCACTATTTGATGGTAACACACGTTATGGAGATTGCATGAGTGCTTTCATAATGACCATGGATGAAATAAATCGTATTGTGACCTTAGAATGATTATAAGGTCTTACCATTGATGAGTCAATGAAAGTAAGGGTAAATTACCTCGATAATGTTCATTTGGATTTACATAAATGCTTAAGGATTTAAATCACCATATATGACATCTATAATGAATCTTTATTGTCCCTCTGATTATATGGGCATTGTTAGGAGAAATTTCTCATAAAAATATAATTTTTGGGCCTTGACATTCATTATGGTATGAAAATAGAGGCCAATAGAGGCCATTCACAAGGCCTAAATCTCCCACAGATAACTTATGTAAGGTGTATTTAGCTTCCCACTAAGAATATGAGTCATTACAAAGTATTTTACTTCATAAGAAGGTATTAGTGCCATGAAAATGCCCAAAGATCAAGGGTATTATTATAAATGAATGAGGCATCAAACGAGTGCATGTTATCCTTTTACTGAATGTTTAGCACTTGACAAAAAGTTTATGAACACTTGTATGAGTTATTTTAAACCATAGGAGGTATCTAGACCTTCATAATATTGGGAGATAAAATCAACATATTTAGGTCATGAATGAATATATCGAGATAAGTGGTATGAGGAGGTCGCAAGCCATTGCACATGAAATATGTAAGGGGTACTTAATATTTTAATTGGATCATGAGTGTTAATAAGAGACATTCTCGCCACATATTGATATCATTTCCTTGACATTTCTTCCGATTAGGGAATGAAATAGAGTCTTAACCCCTTATCACTAAGAGTAAAGTAGGAGTATTTTGTGTTAAAGGAGGATTCGAATTTAATTAAATGTCATAGGAAATATGTTATTTCTTTTCCTAATCTATGTTAATACATATACTAAAGTTTGATGTATAATAGTTTATAAGTTGCAACATACTCTTTAGGCCTATATATGCATCTCCAAAGATTATGGAATTTTTTAACATATTGGTCAAATACAATATAATATGAATAAGTTAAATAATTTAAATATGTAAAGTTTCTTATAGATGAATGTGACTTCTTGAGACGAATATACTTATGGTTACAAAGGACAATTAAAATTTGTTTATCAGAAGGATTGATATGTCTACTATACCTATTTAGTAGATTTTAAATTTCTTTAGTTCTTTATACAAGGCCTAATTTTTTTTCTATTGCTAGATAAGGCATATATGTTATAAAATATATTTGTAAATATAAGATGTATGTGTTATGATATGTGAATATGTTTAAATACATACACATTATTTAAATAAATAGAATGTGGAATATGTGTTAGACATGAATATATGCATGGAGGTTATATATGTAATTTTTTTATTCTAAATGCCAATAAGGGAATGGGTGAATTAGCTAATTGAAAAGGTAAAATAGAGTGTATTATGATAGATTGAATGATAAGATAATTCCCTATACCATATTGATATTAAGGATGTGTGAGTGAGATAAGGAAAGGGGATTTGTTATTCATTATATTCCATATAGACCATTTGGCATTGCAAAAAAACATGTAACCAACATGGTTCGTTTATAGTTATATTTGATATGATAAGCCTAATGGCTACGATGTAAAAATAGAATGGCTACTAGATTTTATTTAATGGCTATGATGAAAAATAATAAATACCTACTAGATTTCCCCTAGAGATTTGTCTAAATTCATACTAGCTTTCCTCTAAAGCTTTTTCTAAATGTTTAATTTTTATGATATTTCTAGCAATATTGAAAAAAAAAATATCATGATATTTGTAAAACATATTCTACAAATTTTAACTATAATTTTTTTCTTAGATTTTTTTTTGTTTTTAATTATTTTTAATAACATGATTTAAACTTACAACAACTTGTTGAGGGAAACCAAATCTAGTTTCTTTGAGGAAAATTGATCAAACATATGAGCTTAGGGAAGAAGCAACATTGATCAAATAGATGAGCTTAGTGAATAAGCAATCCAAGATGTTGATGTGAGGTAGTCTCACGAGTTGTAGAATAGACAACCTATATGTCCAAATTAATTGTAGAGATACAAAGAGGGACAATACCTCCATCTTTAGTGGCATAAGCCATGTGAGTTTCACCTTGTTTACATCACATAGTTGACCAATATCATACATGTTCATTCATATACAAGGTTTTAAAATTTTGAAAAATAGAGTCATTATATTGTTGTGAGATGGTGGGTTATAGAAATTAAGACATATAAATAAGTGTATTATGTAAGAGTAAGAGAAATTTATTAAAAATAGTAATTGATTTTATTAAAAAAATAAATTAATAAAAACAGGAATTTTAGAAAAGTCTTATAAATATCTAATAACATTAAAGATATTTATTTATTATCAAATGAAAATCAGTAGAGTAATCTAAATTGAAATTAAATTATTACTTTCAACCTATATCATATTTATAACCAACAAAATATAATTTCAATAAAAACTAAATTATCACTTTCAACCTATATCATATTTATAACCAGCAAAATATAATTTCAATTCAAATTCATATTCAATCCCATATAGACTGACTTAATGGCAATTTTGTTCTAAACAAAGTAATTGGCAATTGCCTTCATTGTTGGAATGCTTACATGTCGCATTATGTGAATCTATTTTAGTAAAAATTAGAAAATAGAGAAGAAGATGGTAATTTTTGTGTCCTTTCTGTTTGACACAAGTGATATTCATGCCTTATTTAGCAGAATCTGAGGTTGAATACTTTTATTTTTATAATCATTTGGAGTTAAAAATAAAAACTTTTGTTATAAAAATTTTAAAATATTTTTTTAAAAGGAAAGTGGAGTACATTTTACCTTGGTCTACGAAACAAAGAGACGCGGCATAGAAAATTTACGCCATCTTTTGATAGCGATGATCCACAAACGGCACCCACTTTTGCGTGTTGGCGTGAGTCCTGCCTTAAAACGCAAACGTTCACAATTTTAGTTGCCTTGGTTGCTCACATCGTCATAAAGTGATATTGTTGTGGGGTTCTATATTATAAATGTAAAACTTATAAAATTTTATTTAAACTTATGTTTATTTAAAATTGTATTTATTTTCTTATTGAGAGCATGCGCGGGCCAGGGATTGAATATGAAATATTTACAAGCTAATTCAAGACCCTTTTTTCACATTACTTTTGATTAAAGTATACAACCCATGGTCAAAAGTTTAGCAGCTTATATTTATATAATTATAATGTAGTTGAATAAAAAATTAAATACTATCCATCTTTCACATAACCAATGAGGAGCAAATTTCATAAATTTATTTAATGCGTGTGGAGTATGATTTAGTGGGAGTCACCGACTTTCTCATCATTAGCCAGAAACATGATTTTCGTACACATGGGCAATGGAATCAGGAAGGGTGGTTGTTGTTATCACATCAATTCAATTCGAGTGCATAGACATTTGAAGCTATCATGTCCCGAATAAAAATGGTGTCAATCTTTTATGAATTGGGAAGACAGTATGGTATTATCAAGTCAATTCGAGTGTAGAGACATTGCAACTTGCCTCTAAATCAAGGGACTGTCGTGCTTTATGAATTATTTTGATAGATCTGAATAAATCAGCTGTCCTTCTTTGTGAACAATTTTCATATGTTGGGGAAATGTTTCAATGCAATGTGCTGTTCTATGATCTATTTTAACATGACAGAGAATTGTATATTCTATTTATTTTTTCTAGATTTAAATTTAATAAATCATTATATGAATTAAAGTTAATGTCTAATAATTAAAATTAATTGTAAGAAAAAAATATTGATTTAATTATTATAAAAAGTATTATAATGAAATTCATATTTAATATTATATTGATTTTAATAAAACAATAGGATAATTAATACTATAAATGGATATTGTTGAGGGAGTTGTTAGAAATATTACATCAGCTAGAATTAATTAATTACTTATATGAAGTTTTTCCTTCCACTTCTGAAACTGTAATGTAGTCATAAAATATATTAATCAAATAAAATTTCTGATATGCTGTTTTTTCCAGAAAAGAGAAGAATAAGATAATTATTTAAGTTACTCTATATTTTGGTTGGATGTGTGCAAAGAATTATGTTTATAGAATTATTTATAATTAATTTGTTAGAACAATATTTGTTATTCTTATATATTATGGAATGTACAATAGATGCGAAAAGTATAATTGGTTTTCCCCAAAAAAGGGTACTATCATCAATTGGTTATTTGCTTTTTTTCAATCATTTTGGAAAGATTTGAGCCATCTTTTAGAAGGAATTATTGAAATGGAACCATTTTCAAAATTATTTCACATCATAGGTTACCAAATTGGCATATAATTGAGAAGAAAAAAGTTATATTATTAATATACTATATATTATTATAATAGTATAAGCTTATTTATTAAATAATGGAAAAACAAAGAAACCAATTTTTTAAATTGTTTTACATCAATACCATTAGAAGATACACATTGTAGTTAATGGAGGTTACACAACAAGAAAGAAATGAAACCGAAAGAAAACTAAATGCAACCACACAAGTAATAACTCAGTATTGACGTGGTAAAAGCCTAACAGAGTATCAAGGAAACATCCACGAGGCAAGGGATTGGAATCTCTATTCAATCAATAAAATGATTCTGCTTACAATAGTTTGGGCATTCATCAGTTTCATATGAGCCTCTTCAGTTACATAACTGACATTTCGGTATAAAACAAACGTGTTAATAACTAATACATTTTACCCAAATTTACATAATTAGTTGTCAATTTCCACAAACTCCACCCTGACAACAATTTTCTTAATCCCTTGCCCATGCCCATTCATAATATTTTCTGCAAGCCAAGAGAAGCTAAATACCATTGCACCTTCTCTATTATAACTCACTTGTGAATATGCGTGCACAATTTTCTAGTGTATGGACCTTTCGAGGAGCTACTTTTCCGCCATCAATCACATGTCTCAGGAAATGATACCTCACATCAATGTGCTTGGTTCTGTTGTGATAAGCAAGATTTGTAGCCAAGTGAATAGCACTTTTACTATCACAAAGTACATTCACTTTCTCCTGTGTCCTTCCAATCTCATCAAGTAGACCCTTTAACCATATTGCTTCTTTACTAGCATTTGAAGCAGCTATATGTTCTTCTTCGGTAGTGGACAATGCAACTGTTTCTTGAAGCTTTGACATCCAACTAATTGCTCCACTTGCAAGAGTAAAGACATAACCCGTAGTAGATCTTCCTTTGTCCAAATCACCTACATAATCAACATCTATATATCCGCAGACTGATCCTTCACTAACATTAAAGATAATGCAATGGTCACTTATGCCTCTTAGATATCGAAGCACCCATTTCACCACTCACTAATGTTTTTCACCTCGATTTTCCATGAACCTGATGACAACTCCAACTACATGTGAAATGCAAGGTCTTGTAGATACCATCGCATACATTAAGTTTCCTATAGCATTTTCATGTGGTACATGAGACACATACTTCTTTTCTTCATCAGTTCTAGGACTGAAAACCAAAGAAAGCTTAAAATTGGAAGCTAATGGAACATTAACAGGTTTCGCATTATTCATATAGAACTTTTCAAGTACTGTCTCCACATACCTCTATTGGGATAACCAAATATTACCATTTTTCCTATCTCTATGTATATCCATGCCTAAGATATGCTTTGCCACTCCAAAATCCTTGATATCAAACATCCTACAGAGCTGAGCCTTCAATCTATTGATATCTTCCATGCTTTTGCTTGCAATAAGCATATCGTCAACAAACAAAGCTAAGATAATGAATATGCCATTAAAACTTTTGAAGTATACATAATGATCATATTCACTTATAATAAAGTTCTGGCTCACCATGAAGGAATCAAACTTCTTGTACCATTGTCTGGGAGACTGCCTTAGACCATACAATGATTTCCTGAGCTTGCAAACTAATCTTCTGTTGCGACCTTGTACAAAACCTTCTAGTTGCTCCATATATAACTCTTCATTCAAATCACCATGTAGAAAATTTGTTTTAACATCTAACTCTTCTAACTCAATGTTAAGTAATGTAGTTAGTGTCAACACAGTATGAATAGAAACAAGTTTTACAAATGGTGAAAAATCTCATGAAAGTCGATACCTTCAACTTGAGAATACCCTTTTTCTACGAGTCTCACCTTATATCTTTCGATACTTCCATCAAATTTTCGTTTCATTTTGGATACCCATTTGCACCCAACAACACTTCTCCTTTTAGGAATTTCTACAAGATCATAGGTATTGTTCTTGGCTAAGGAATCCATGTCTTCTTCAATAACCATTTTCCACTTTTCGCTATTTGTATCATCTACTGCTTCCTGATAACAAGAATGTTCCCCATCTTTAGTAATTAAAGAAAAAGATGAAGCAAAATCTTTATACCTTTTGGGATTTTTTTTATCCCTTGTAGATCTTCTTAGAATGACAGGTTGCTGAACTGGTTCAGAAACTTCAACAACTTCCTTTTATTCTTCAACAACTTTTTCTCCAAAATTCTTTTCTTCCTTTTGACTGTCATCAAAAGGTCTAGCCTCCAACTGAATTTGTTGATTTTGCAATACCTCTTCCTGTTCAATTCCTTCAACATTTGATTTTAAAAAAGAATATTCATCATATGTTACATCTCTACTAATGACTATCTTTTGCGATGTAGGATCCCACAACATGTATCCTTTCACTGCATAGTCATACCCTACAAAGACATAACATTTTGATTTTGGATCTAATTTTGAACGATGACTTTTAGGAATAAGAGAATAAGCATCACAACCACATATCCTTAAATGTGAATAATCACAAGACATACCTGTCCAAACCTCTTCAAGAATTTTACAATTAATTGCTACTGAAGGTGATGTGTTCATTAAATAACAAGCAGTGGATACCGCTTCTACCCACAACCTCCTTTTTTAGGTTAGCTTTGTTGATCAAGCTTTTGGCCCTCTCCATAAGAGTGATTCATACATTCAACAACTTCATTTTTCTAAGGAGTATAAACAACAGTTTTGTGTCTAACAATACTTCATCCTAACAGTATTGTTCAAATTCTGTTGAAGTGAATTCACCACCATTGTTAGTTCTTAAACATTTAATTGATTTGCTTGTTCTTTTCCCTACCATTTCTTTAAATTGTTTAAAGACATTGAATACATCAACTTTATTTTTTAGCATAAAGACCCAAACTTTACAGGAGAAATCATCAATACACCTTAAAAAATATAGAGCACCTCCATATGATACAACAGGAGATGGTCCCCAGAGATCAAAATGAATATAGTCTAAAATATCTTTACTATTATGATTCTGAGTTTTAAATATCTTTTTACATTGTTTTCCAAACACACAATGTTTACAGAAATCCAACTTCAAGGATTTCAAATCAGGAAGTGATTTACGTTTCATGAGTACCAGAAGACCCTTCTCACTCATGTTACCTAATTGCTAATGCCATAAGCGAGTACCTTCTTTTTCTTTTTCTGACACAATCATTGGTTCACTGACCTCAGAACTTCCTTTGAGTCTGTAAATATTTCCAACCTTTTCTACTTTCATAAAAACTAGGGCACCTTTAAAGACTTACAACACTCCATTTTGACCTGTCAACTTATAACCATCTAAATCCAACACTACCAAAGAAATCAAATTTGTCTTCAGATCAGGTACGTGTTTAACACTAGTTAATGTTCTAACTATGTTATCATACATTTTAATCCGGATATTTCCCATCCTAACAATCTGACATTATACATTATTACCCATAAACACAGAACTACCATCTACATTTTCATATGAAGTAAACTCATTTCTGTGTGGACACATTTGATGAGAAGCACCTAAGTCTAACATCCAACCTTCAAAGCCCTAAGAGACATTACATATCGGTGAAGTTTCATCTATCATACATAACTCTTCATCAGATAAAACTTCGTCTATCATACATGAAACAACCCGATTTGGTTCCTTCTTCGGGTTATCAAATTCTTTTCATTTCCAACAGTCTTTCTTCAAGTGTCTAATATTATTGCAGTGCCAACATTTTTCTTTACACTTCGCTTTGATTTAGATCTGGAAGATCCCCTTGTTTTTTCTCCTCTTTCCTTTGACTGTCCTCTAGTTATCATGGCTTTTGATGAAGTTGTTTCAGTACTGGATTTCCTTCGTATTTCTTCAGACAAGAGTATTCCCACAACTGATTCAAATTTCAAATAATTAGTGGTGCTCAAATTGATTGAAGTTACGACGTGATCCTATGATTCAGGAAGAGAACACAACAAGGTTATCGCTTTATCTTCTTCCTTAATTTTGACTTCCATATCTATTAATTAGCATATAAGTGTATTAAAAACATTCAAATGTTCTGCAACTTTTGAACCCTCCTTCATTTTAAGACTGTACATTTGTCTTTTCAAATAAATTCTATTGGTTAACGACTTTGTCATATATAGTTTTTCTAGTTTTTCCCATAAACCTAAAGTTGTACTCTCTTCAACAATGTTGAACAGAACTTCATCCGCGAGGCATAACCTAATGGTACTAAGAGCTCGGGCACCCAAGTCCTCCCAGACCAAATCAGTCATGGTTGCAAGTTTCTTATTTGCCCCGTCCAATGCCTTGCGCAACCCTTGTTGCACTAGCAAATCCCTAACTTTCAATTTACAAAGAGAAAAGTTGATATTGCTGGCGAATTTCTCCACCTCGAACTTTGCATTTGACATATTGGCCATTTTATTCCTCCTATGTGTTTGTATTTAAACTAGGGTTTCCAAAAAAAAAATCTTGCATTGTCTTCTTCCAAAAAAGTATTTTCCTAGTCTTTTTTAATTTTTCATAGTCAATTTTCTGGAATTTATTTTTATTCAAATTCCTCAATAAAAAATTTGGAATCTTCCTTTACCAAATTTTCCAAATTGACTTAAAAAACCTACAACTTGAAAAAAAAAAAACCCTTTTATCTAATTTAGTTTCTTGGAAAAAACTTTGTTTTTCAACTCAAATAAATCTAGAAAAATCTTTGTTCTTTAATTGAAAGAAATCTTTCAACAAACCCTGAATTTATTCATAAATTAAAAAAAAAAAAAATTACCCGGCCTTCAAAGATGATCTCTCTTCGACGGGTAATGTTCATGCAACGTAGCCTCTGATGCAATGGTAACACATAGGTGGCCAACAACAGGTATGTGGCCTCGTGCACGGTTCTCCTAAGCATGAGGTGGCCGACCAATGGAAGCACTCCACGATTTTGCTACACAATGAACGGGTAGCAATAGTGATGACCTCCTCAGTCCACGCAGAGAACAACAAGCTGAGGGCAAAGTGTTTGGTCTGGCAGTGTAGAACACTCCACGTGCTTATCTTCACTTTTTACAAGCTAGCAACAGCCATAGTAGTGGCTAAATGGGCAGCAATAGCAATGGCCTCCTTTGTCCATGCAGAGGGTAGAGGGTTTGGTTTTCACACAAAGGGAAAAGATGATACGGGCTTTGATCCAACACTTGAACATGCAGAGGCAACTAGCACACATAGAGAGCATGCTCTTCTCCTCTAATGGGTATGCAGCAGCACTCAGCCCTCAACGACTCCCTCTGGTAATCTGCAATCGCCTCCAAACATGACCACACAGGCTCTTATGCAGCCTTTTTCCTTTCACACACATCTCACATGTATTTGCCTCCAAAAAACTCAACTCAAATGACATGTATTTGTCTCCAAAACTCAACTCAAGTCACATGTATTTGTCTCCAAAACTCAACTCAAGTCACATGTATTTGTCTCCAAAACTCAACTCAACTGGGCTGTAATACCATTTGCAGTTAATGGAGGTTACACAACAAGAAAGAAATGAAACCGAAATAAAATTGAATGCAACCACACAAGTAATAACTCAAGATTTACGTGGTAAAACCCTCACAAAGTGTCAAGGAAACATCCACGGGGCAATGGATTGGAATCTCTATTCAATCAATAAAAATATTCTCTTTACAATAGTTCAAGCATTCATCAGTTTTATATGAGCCACCTTAGTTACATAACCGATGTTTCGCTATAAAACTAACTTGTTAATAACTAATACATTTTACCCAAATTTACATAATTAGTTGTCAATTTCCAACACACAATTGAGATATATAATAACTAACATAACCACATTAACAAATGTGGTTGATATACCTTGATAGACCTAAATCAATCCCTTGCACAACGAAATTAATAAATGTGGTTGATGTATTGTGATAGCCATATATCAACCACATTACTAATTAAAATGAGTATGGAAGAGATTTACTATTAATATTAATATTGATATTAATAAATATATAATTATAATAATTGCATTCTAGTATTATTATATTATAATTATAATATGTTAATTTATTATATTAATATTATACATTTTTTATTAATTAGTATATATTATTATGAGGTTTTTAGTATTCGGTCTTAATATTGGGTTTTATTATAGAGCTTTAATATAAATAATAATAAGTTAAGAATTCAATCAAGTGAGTAAGTTTAAATTAACATTGAAACTATATATTATATATGTATTATAAACCCAATATTGAACCTTAATATTAAATAGAATATTATAAACCTAATATTAAACCCAATATTATAAAGCCAACTTTAAACCCTAATATTAAACTCAATATTATAAACGTTAATATGATGCCCCGATTTTGTAATATCACAATATTAATGTAATGTTGGATAAGTTACAGTGTAATGTAACATCGAAACAATCAATGTAAAATTCACTTTCGCTTTATAACAATGTTTGTCATAATGTGAATTTGGATATATATTCATATCATTCCAAAAAATTACCATTTTTAATAGTAAATTACATGTTTTTTATTGAATATTCACCTACAGTCTATACATATGAATTTTCAAACTATTACATATGATTTTTTAAACTAGAATAGTTACCCACATTATTATATATAGGAAACATGTTAGATCTTTAAAAAATACCGTGAATCCAACATCAAAATATTAAACTCTAATATTAAACCAAAAACTAAAAACTCAATATCATAAAACCTAATATTATAAATTGTAATATTAATCACAATATTATAAACATAATTATATAAATTTAATATTATAAACACAATATTAAACCCAATATTATAAACCCAATATCATAAACCCTAATATCAATCATTGATTTTGTAATGTCATAATGCAGTGTTGAATAAATTTCAAAACAAGGTAACATTGTGACACGGCTCTTAGATTGAATGTCACTTTCTCACATTTATGTATCATTCCAAAATCACAATATTAGACCCTAATATTAAACTAATATTACAAACTCTAACACTATAAAACCTAACATTATAAACCCTAAGATTAAATCATATTTTGAAATGCCTCAATGCAACATTAAATAAATTACAATGTAGCATAACACCTTGACAAAAATTGTCACATTATTACAGTGATTGTCACAATGCGATGTTGGATAGATTTTCCTACCATTCAAACATCACAATAATAAACCATAATATTAAATTGAATATTATAAACGCTGACATTATAATAGTAATATTATAAACCATAGTATTAAAGTTAATATTATAAACTGAAATATTGAATCCAATATTATAAACCCAAATATTAAGGCCAATATTATAAACCTGCTTTTAAACCAAACATTATAAACCCATTATTAAAAATAACAATATTAAACCAAATATTAAATTGTAATATTAAATCCAATATTATAAACACTAATATTAAACTCTAATATTATAAACCCAATATTAAACCCTAATATTAAACACTAATGTTATAATGCCACAATGCGATGTTTAATAAATTGCAATGTCATGTAACACTGGGACATTGGTTGTGCGATTGATAGTTTCATAGAAACAATGTTTGTCCTAATGCAAAGTTGGATAAATTTTTGTATCATTCCAAGGTCACACTATCAAACCAAATATTATAAACCCTAACATTATAAGCTCAATATTATAAAACATAAGATCAACATTTTGAACCCTAAGTTTAATACATTAAACCCTAGGATTATAAATCCTAAGATTAATATATAAATATTATAAATTCATAATATTATAACATCAATATTACAAACACAAATATTAATATCTTAAACTCTAAGTTTACTATAGTAACACTAGCATTATAAACTCTAAGTTTAATATTATAGACCCTATATTAATATTATAAATTTAATATTTAATATTAAACTCTAGATTAATATTAATAAATCTTAGGATTAATAATAAACCCTAATATTAATATTATAAACCCTAGGTTTGAGATATTAAACACTAAGACTATAAACATTAAGTTTAATATATTTAATCCTTATGTTTAATATATTAAATGTTAAGGTTAATATTATAAACCCTAACATTAATGTATTAATAATATAATACCCTAATATTATAAAACCCAACATTGTAAACCTGATATTAATAATATTAAAATTAAGGTTAATATATTAAAAACTAGGTTTAGTATATTAAAAACGAGGACTATAAACCTTAAGATTAATTTTTTAAACCCTAGGATTAATATTATCAACTTCAAGAGTAATATTATAAAACTTGTTATTAATATTTTTTTTTTTTCTGGGCAAATGCTAAGCTATTTATATTAAGAAAATGAAAAGGATATATACAAGAGGTCGAAACCTCTGAGAGCATGTGAACAGCTCTCTGACAAGTTTACCAAACCAAAAACTGAGATTACAGGCTTTGATACAGTGCCTGTTTCCATCATTACAATTCCAGTTTACAAAATTAAACATTATAGCCCAGAATTAGCATAAACATAGACAAAAAGTGACTAGATAGAGACAAGATGCCTGTTAAGAGAGGGAGGCTGGAAATTGAACACGTCAAACTATCCGGACTGAACACAGGTGGCGTCGGCACCCGAATCTGAGCGATGGTGGTATGCTGGACACTTCCTGGGTGGACATAGTTGCCACACGCAATCAAAAGAGCAGGGACGGACTGAGCTCGGGTGTTCCTCGTGACAAAACCAAAAACCAAAAAGCGCTGGAAGATTACCTTACTCCTTCCTTTCTTCTGCCTCCGCCTGGTTCGCATTATCCTTCTACACTGCATTTTCCTGCTCGGCCTTCCATTCCGCTTCCTCGCGTTCTGGGTCCGGCACAAACTCGATTTCCATGCCTACCGGAATGTCCTCTAGTCTCAGAAAACCTGGAGGGAGAATGGGATACAGACGACCACCGAAGAAGCGTTCAGGCTTCTTGTCCTCCTTAGGTATCTTCTTAGCTACCGAACTGGTTATATCCATGTCCATAAGGCTACAAATCTCTCGAAGAGCCTCAGTCTGCTCCTTGGACTGAAAGCTAGAGCTTTCCTCTTCGAGCTTGCTCTGAGAGGAGGGTGGGTAGGAGCTTTCCACCTGGCTGTCGCTCTGAGAGGAATTGGCGGAGCTAGACCCCTGCTCCTCAGAGATTCCTTTTCCCTTTCCTACTTCGTCATTTTCCTCCGAAAAAACCACTGTAATTATTGCAGAAATAATTGGCTTGTTGCTGCGACGAATATAATTGAATTTTATCGTCTGCACCGAGTTGATGATATACGAGTCGGATTCATCAGAGCCCGGAGAACTGGGCGGGACACAGGCCAAAGGTGAAATCCTCTGCAGTTTATACGCTCCTCTGCCCCCAGATTCCGCCTTCTTACCCGAATTTCTACCCCTACTAGGCGAGGCATGACCTCTGAGAGGCATCCTGAAGCTGTAAAGTTGCAACTGGGTTTTCTGAGCAAGCTTCGCCGTGAAGAAATGTAATGATGGGGGCCAAATCTTAAAGCAATTGCCACCTCTGAACCAGTTCGGCTTTCTAGACCAGTATGCGAGTTGGCCTCTTTGCTTACTCTCACTTACTCTCTTCTCCTCTGCTCGCAGAACTTCTTTCTCTTGCAGAACAGAGTCGAAAATTTTGGCCTGAATAGGAAAGCCTGTCAAACTGAGCTCATCATACCCCAACATTCTATTTGCCGCTATCTCCATTCCTTGATAACTCGAGCAGAGGAAATGGCATTGAATGCCCTTCAATGCGCAGTTAATGGAATTCATTGATCTCCGGACAGGGTGCCTTCACGCCGAAGGCTTCTCGTGTCAATCACATGGTCAGCCCCTTGCAACGTGTCACCCGCATCTGGGTAAACTTGTTATTAATATTATAAAGCCTAAGATTAATATATTGAACCCTAAGGTTAGTATATTAACATTAAATCTTATTATTAATATTATAAATGCTAAGATTATAAACATTGAGATTTATATTTTATTATTATAAATCCTAGGATTAATATTAATACCTAAGATTAATGTTATAAACCCTAGAATAATATTTTTTGTGGATCATGGATTCTCTACAAGGAGCTAGGTTTTCTTATTTTGCAGTGCACTGGATGGCACTACCACAAGACATCCTAGAATAGTTCATAGTAGAGGATGCCTTAAGAAAGTGGTTGTCAAACCATTCTCCCTCCAATGTGGAAAAGACATATGGAAACATGTGCATTCATCGAAGGTTGGAAATCCAAACAATCATTTGTGAGTTGAAGGTGATTTTATCGTTGATCCATGGCCTTGTCCATTAGCTTCCCCTTCTCCATACGCTCCTAGCTTCTATGCAGCTATGACATCAAAGATGTATTTACAACATGGGAGCTGAAGGACCCTCATATTAGATATTGTGAAAAGGCCTATTCGTGTATCTAGCCAATGAGCCTAAGAATTACAACAAAAATGCTACAGCTCCCAAGGCTACTAACTTAAAATATAAAACTTGGGTTCATACAAACTTAAGAGGCGTCGGCACTAAACTAACTGCACAAATATTACTCTATTTGTAGCAAATGAAAATTCTACTTCCTGAAATGTAAAGATTAATCCTAATTGCAAGAAGGTAAATTTTATGCTATTTCCAGGAACGGAAAGTACTTATCTATTTTCAGAATTTCAACCTTGTGCTAAGAAAAAATGTGAATCATTAGTCTAATTGTATAATGTGAAAATTTGTCTTCAAATGAAACTAATCTGATGCAAGAACAAAAATTTGTAATTGAAATCCTAAGAGCATGAATTCAAAGAAATTGGCCTAATCTATTTTGTAAAATGGAAATACCTAAATGGTGTTTATTCTTCGCCAATCATGTATTTAGAGCCTAGGGGTGATTATTTAAGCCTAAGACACAAAAGCAAATATTTTGGAGAAAATATGGTCAAGATTACATGTGCCACACGAGTGCTACACGAGATCGTCTTTTTCTATAGGAGTAGATAACTTGCCGAAGGATCCAAAAAAGGACCCTCGATAAACCACTAAGTCTAAAAGGCTTCATGCAAGAGGTGAAAAGTGCCAAATGGCACCAATCCTTTGTAAACAGAGGAAAATGAAAATCACGAGCTACTCACAGACATAGTCTCATTGCAGGGATCCCTTCATTCTAAATCCAATGCAACTTAAATGGGCAAAAACATATTTCAAATGGGAAAGCTATCATAAAATGAAGCTGCCCTTTTTGAAAATAGAAATAGGCAAAATCCATTTCTAAATGGGTTTAAAAACCCTCTAAGTCTTCCAACTATCCCAAAAGGGAGAGACTATCACAAAGGTGAAGTTTTAGACCTAATCACATTACACTATCGGAAGGCTGAAAGCATGAGAAAACAGTGAAAAACAAGGAAATCAGAGGCTTTAACAATGAATTCATAGGGGCCATTAGATTAGGCCGATCAACAGTCCAGATCCGATCAGCTTATTGCATTAGTGGTGATTGACGAGTCTGATTGGAGGCATGGTGCGATGGACCGGGGCGATGTGATGGAGTGATTGCCGAAATTGGTGGATCGCCATCAACGAACACAATGGAGCGACCATGTTATATATATCTATGTGTGTGTGTGTGTGCGCGATAGTCTGACTGCAATCATCGATATTGGTGGATCGGCATCAGCGATACCAAAGGGAAGCCAAAGGGTTGTTGTGACTAGCAATGCGCTATGGCCGGATTCGATAGGGTTCCCTAATGCAATATAATATAATATATATATATATATAATATATATATATATGTTATATATATATGTATATGTATAATTATATGTATATGTATATGTATATATATATATATATGTATATATATATATATGTATATATATATATGTATATATATGTATATATATATGTATATGTATGTATATATAATGTATATGTATATATAGATATATATATATATATATGTGTATATGTGTATATGTGTTATATATATATATATATAATTATAATATGTTGTGTGTATATGTGTATATGTTGTATATATATATATATATATATTATGTAATTATATATATGTATATATTATATATGTATGTATATATATATATGTATGTATATATATATATGTTGTATTATATAATGTATATATATATATATGTATATAATATATATTATATAATATATATATATATATATATAGATACTGAAATCCGCCAAATGTGACTTTTAATGTATTTCACCTATTTATAAAACAAAAAAACAAAGGGGCATGCCAATTGCAACTATGATATGCGATTCCCAAGCGGACCTGATAGGGATATAAAGCGAGATTATGAAACATTGAAGCCTATGACTGTGTGTTCTGGAGATTTTTCCCATGCGTTTGCAGCATTTTCTTGTGTAGCAAAAAACAACTATTTCAAAGGAATTTTAAGCACCGATTTCCCTGTTTGTTACCAAATAGGTGGCATCCATCCTAGGAAGCATTTAGCAATGATTTCTAATGGTTAGAGGATGAAAATGAAGGGACAGTGGCTTGAGGATAGAGAGCACGAGAGGGCAGATAAACAGGTAGTGTGATTTGGCTTAAAAGCCACATAATGGTAGAAAATAGGGGCTATTGGTTTATAGAATGGTGGCCAAGTTATGTTGGTTGCTGAGTTAATGTTTGTGGCTAGGCTGTTGTTGAAGGCTATTTGTTGCTAAAAGCCAAGCCAAGGCAAAAGGAGTAGGATAGAAGCCCAAGGAGGCAGTGCAGAAGAAAAAAGGAGTAATTATGGGAGCTTTTGGGGGTCACTTGAAGTTCAAGTGAAAACCCAGAGAGTGTGAAGGTTGTAGAAGGTAGAAAGAGCCAAGAGCCTGAGCCAAAGAGCCAAGAGCCTTAGCCAAAGAGCCAAGAGTCAAAGCCAAGAACCAAAGCCAGAGCCAAAGAGCGAGAGTCAGAGCTAAGAGCTAGAACTAAGAGCCAAAGAGCCAAAGGCAAGAGCCAAGGCCAAAACCTAGAGGTTCAAGAGCCAAGGGATAAAAAGGTGTTTGAACCCATTATTTATATGTAGAAAAACAGGAGTTGAGTCAAAGACTTGTAAAAAATACTAATACCATAATCCGAGAGAGCCAAATCAAATTGACAAGAGCTCGCACAGAGATGTAGCCCAAGAGTTTTGGGTGAACTCCTAATTAAACTGTTGTCTCATGTGTGTGTTTTACTGCTGCATTATTTACTATTATATGCATTTATGTATATGTTCAAGCACATTTAAATATCAACATACGAAACAGCTTTTAAAGCAAACAAACAGCCAACAATAAGTACAAGCATATGCCTATGTTTTCAAGCATTTCTTATTTTCACATTGGTTAATCAAATAGACTTGGGAACAAAATCAGGATTTATAAGTGGGAAGGGGTCTTGTGAGCTAGACAAGAAGCCTAGGAGCCCCATTTTTAGATCAAGTGGTATCAGAGCCTTAAGATTGATTAACCACACCTTTAAGAAGGTTATATCAGAATGCTTGATTGACAAAGTAAAGACTGCTTGACTGGAAGGTGTTTAAACTATCAAAGGTTGATAGTATGCTTATTTTATAGACTGAATATTTTTTAAGTTTGTAGAGGTGAAGAGAAAGCTATTGATAGCTTAGTCTAGGAAGGACAAGAAAAAATAAGAAGTCAGTAGCATAATGACAACTTGTACAAATGAGTCCTCGAATTCTGATCTCTTCATAATATTCTTTGATGAAGACATGAAGCAAGAATTGTCCACCATGATGCATATGATGAGAGAAATGTATGAGGATTGAAGGAAGAGAAACATGCTTAGAGTTGGAAACATAGCTCTTTGTTGCCTAAGAAGCCTTAGTCAAGTACCAGCCTGAAGAAGGGGTAAGCCATTCTAGTTTGTCTTTAAATTCTTCTGAGAATGCTTGTATTGGTTCTTTTGAGAAACATACTAAAGGAATAGGTTCCATGCTAATTTCCAAAATGGGCTATGAATGAAAGGGCTTGGGAAATCATATGCAAGGTATTTTTGAACCAATAATGGTTGAGAAAAGGCCTAACTATTTGGTTCTTGGCTATGGACAATCTTATGGAGAGAATTCCAAAGCTGCCATGAATGTGATTGAAATAGTCCCAAGAAGTAGTTTCATTTCATGTCCACTAACTCAGAAGTGTGAAGGTTGTACCCAAGAGGAATACAATATCTTGAAACATCAATTGTAGAATGCAGGTGTTCAGAAGCACACGCTTGAACCAGAGAGGTGGGAGACTCTAATAGCCTTGAATAGTTTGATGGTGTTCTAAAGTGAGCCATTTCTTCATTTGCTTCACCTCCTCATGAAGGCAATAAAGGTGAAAGAGGCAGGTATAAATTTGGTTCTAATTATATTCCTTTTGATTTTGTAAAGCATGATAAATTTCCACATAATTATGGGGAAAGAGTTACATGTTCCTTTTGTGAATTGGATAACAATGATGTTTCTAGATGTTGGAAGAAAATGGCCGCATACAGGAAGCAGAAGAAGGAAAAGAAGCAAGCAGCCAAATCTCCATTGGACAAGGAAAATCATGCTATCAAGAGGATGCACATGCAGTGCACTTACTGCCATAAGCAAGGACATCTTTCTGCAAAGTTTTGGACACCGAATCTGACAATGCTTCCACCAAAGCTAAAGAAAGTGGAAGGAGAAGATGGTAGAAATGGAAGTGAAGATTCCCTAAATGATGTGTCTGAAAATGATTCGCATGATGATTCTGTGTTATAGCTCCAAATAGCACTATTATGGTTTGTGATGCTGCACTCATGGCCTAGGGCAACCCCTCCTTCCAGACCTAGACCAAAATCTAAAAAACAGTGTTTTATTCCCTGTACGCAACATTGCCCTGAGTTAAACGCATGTATACGCGGGTTCATATATACCCAACCCGCGTATATGTATTAAAACACTTAAAAAAATATAAAACTCCTTATTTTCGGGCGGAGATTGCAAGTTTTACCTGCTGATCACCTATTAGTGCCCGTGGCCTCAACTGTTCCCAACCAATTCCTAACTAAAAAACTACTTTGGAATTGGTATAAAAAGACACCAAAGGGAAGGCCTAAAGGAGGAGAGAATATAGAGAAAGGTTATTATACTG